>JAXGGA010003377.1:0-103852 GCA_038373865.1 Uloborus plumipes
GAAATAAAAACGTAACCATGGTAACAACATGAAAAGTTGATTTCCGTTGATAAAATAATTCATTTCATCTCTATTTTCAAACAAATTTTATTCGCGAGCAAAGCCATTTTAGAATCGTTTGGCTTGCTTTACTGAAGGTAAGCCTTGAATTTCGGGGTTCTAAAAACAATTGTTACAGCTCTCCTGATGATCGTAGAAACTTCGAAAAAACGTCATTTTGTGCAGAAAATTTCAAGCTTTCGAATGACATAAGACTTGAAAATGTGTATGGAATATTTCTTCCCTATTTTATCGAATTTCCTCTAAGAATTCGAATAGAAAAAGAACGAAATGGAATGTTCGAAAAATCGCTTCGAGGTGCAAAACTACATGCTACAAACTAATTTTGTGCCAAGTGGCATGAAAATCGACCGAACGGTTTTGGCGCTACGCGCGTAACAGACAGAAAGAAAGAAAGAAAGAAAGAAGGACAGACAGAACCACCTTCAGCTTTATTATTAGCAGAGAAGATAGAGATAGAGAAGAGATGCCAAATGCGCAGGGACGTCATTTCAATTTTTTCCAAGGGGGGGGGGGTAAAGGGTCCAAACACAATGTAATTTCATCGGAAAACATAAAAAACCACGCCCACTTATATGTAAATACATTCATTTCTCAAAGCCGGGGGGGGGGCAATTGACACCCCCTGCCCCCTAAATGACGGGCCTGCAAATGCGTCTTAAATACAGAATTGCCACATAAAGCTAAAGGCTGTTTAAATAAATTCAAAAAAAAGAAAACACAGTTGAAACTTTAGTATAGTTAGTTCTTTGACACCTGAGGTAACTTTTCTTCCATTTCTACAAAAATCGATACTATTTTTCTTGGATGATATTTTTGTCTATTGGTACGAGGCAATATCATAACGTGGAAAGAACACGCATTATGGAAAGGATCTCGATATAGTTTCCCTGCATCGTTACGAATTCCTAGAAAATGTGTTCTATCAAAGGAGAATAGTTTCGCAAAAATGAAACTACTTGAGATGTTTTCTGAATTACCGACCTTGCAGCAGATGTACAAGTCGTAAAAGAGTGAAAATTTCAAACTAAATTTATTCCAAGATTCTTTGCTATTTTGTTCCCCATGGTAAAGTGGTAAAGTATAATACCCAGACGTTTTGATTCCAAGCTGATTTCTAATCTAAACTCTTTGTCAATTGTTCGGGTTAGGAGAAAAAATACTATATCTAGATTAACTAATGTAGAGGTTAATGCGCTCAAATCATGTTAAAAAATTTCTTATATAACAAAGTTTTTCAAGTTTTCTTGATATGTTGAAATGGAAAAACTTTTATTGTTTATACTTCGATGCATGATGACATTAGGTTAATTGTTTACGAAAAAAGACTTTTTTATGTTTACAGCTGTGGCAATCATAAGAGAAAGTGAGGTAAAGATGCACCTTTCATCTAAAGAAATTGAAAAGTGAAATTGAAGAATATTTAGAGATATTCTTACAGTAAAAGTTAGTCAGCATACTTCCTTAACACATTTGACAGGCAATATTCTAACTTTATAAGTGTTGTTAACACAGTTTTTTTTTTCATTATGTATAGGGGCAGAGGGGGGCGCATGTGAGCAAAAATGACATTTTGTATATTTTTCATTATTAATTTGAGATATAAAAGAAACAAGTGCTATGCATGATAAATCAAACATTTGCTAAATATTTTCATGCAGTTACCTCCCTTCTTCAACAGTGGTTTCCAGCCAAAAAATAGATTGAAAATATGTTACATTTTGTTCACATCTCCCCAGTAGGGGGGCAGTTGTAAACACACCTGGGACACAAGTAAACACGGATACATAAATAGAAGTAAAATGCCCCTAAGCATATTTTTATGTATACTGCTTTATTACACATTAACAAACACTTACAATGAAAATATCAAAGTATTTTTTAACAGGATTAATTGACTGAATTTAACGAACAATTTAGCCTTCAAGCTTTTCCGAAAAAGAAACAGAGGATGCAGCTCACGATGTGCCACCTAAAATTGTAGGTGGTAGTAATTTCAGCAGAATATCATCAGTGTTTACTATCGATGTACAGGGTGGTTATAAATTAACAGGAGGTGTTTGGAGCCCTCTAGCTCGCGAACTACTGGGCGAAACATTGCAAATTTCGTGAGCGTGCATATTAGACCATGGGATTTTAAATCCTGGAATAAAAAAATAGTTTGAAAAATCACCACCAGGGGGAAATTTGGTGCTGTAAAAGTGAACACTGAATATCGCGAATTACACTTGAAAAGATGCTGTATAAATCAAATTCGCCAAGCAAAAATGATTGTTCTTTGCAAATGAGGTTTAATATGATCACCGTAGAATTTTCTATTAAAAACAAAGTCACCACGAACAAAATAGCGGTCCATTTACGTAAAAGATTTTAAGCGCATCAATATGCCAATTGTCAGCAATGTAGCATTTCTACAAGATGTCTCTTTAGGCATCGCATATTTCTTCTATTCAAACATTCAAATCTTTCGCATTTTTATTACTGATATGAAGAAGAGTTTTGTGCATTTATTTTTTAAACATGCGTTTTCATTATTTACTATTCTTTACAAATTCGTTGATTTACTCCTCTTTATTTTGCAGGGGAACTTAGAATTTGATTAATGAGCCAATATTTAGAAAAGTGCCAATTTGAAGTTGGAGTTTTTTGAAAAAAAAAAAAAAAAATTTGCAGAAAAAAACTAATATTGGATTTTAAGTCTAAATTGGCTCTAAATGCCAGAAAATAAAAGGGGGGAGGTCAAGGAAGTTATTTACCCCCTCCTGAGATTACTCACTTTTAAGCCGTTACAGATCTGATGAATGTTACAGATCTGATGTTAATATGAGCTACATATTTGAGTTTATGCTTTCAGTCTTCGTTAACATCTCTAAATATGATATCATTTCCTTGCATTTTTAACATAGATTTAAGATAATTACATTAAAATATATATATTAGGCTAAAAAATCAAAATTCATTTAAAAAAAGCATTTCTTGGAAATAAAAATGAGCGATAAGGTTTTTAGATAAAATAAATTATGAGATTACCAAATCCAAGCTAATAAAACATTTGTTTTGTTTTGAAACAACACACAACTTCAACTTTTTCAACACACAACGTTGCTGCTTGCTTTTCTTTAATTAGTTGCAGGAAATTTAATTTCTTGATCAGAAAGTCAAATTTAGCGTGCTAGTTATTATCTAGTTATTTAACGAAGTTATGAGAAATTGAAGCACCAAAAATAAATAAATAAATAAATAAAATAATAATAATTAATTAACTTAATTTCTGCAGTGTCAATTTTTCTTATTTTACTAACTTCTATTGTTAGGTCATACAAACCACAAATGAAGCAATTGTACTAAAACTCATTGCTTTTCATTTTTTAAGAAGAAAAATATTTAATATATATGGCTGAAACCTATGATTTTTGCTTTTTATAATTCTGAAACGTGTGAGTTAGTTCTGTAACATATTCGCTGTTTTTCAATGTTACCGCTCTGACTTTTACAAATCTGACAAACTGACAAAGTTTTTTTTTTTTTTTATTTCCGAGTCGATCGCACTAAACCAAAATCAAACACGTGGTTTTTTCACTTGTAATAAAGGACTATACTTATATATAAAATAATTTTTAAAATAATAAAAACTGCGCATTTTAGAGCGTGTTACCGATCTGATGACTCAAATGACACATTTTATAAAATCACTTTAAAAAATCTTACCTACAATTTTAGATGCAGAAATGCAAATTTTTAATTACGATTCGATAAAAGATCCCACCAGGTACTCAGTATCACGTGGTATAGGTGCAGGAAATGATTTTGGGAGCCTAAACATAGATCGGAAGTTATTGTTACCACTCTGACGGCGGAACTTGGGACACGCTTATTTCGCATCGGCTAGAAAATCAGAAATCGATTAAAACAAAAATTAAGTAAAATATTAACAAAGGGGTAAAAATAGAATCGTTTTTTGTACAAGTGCGTTTTTTTTTGGGAAGTTAGAAAGTGCGCATGACCTGTTTGCATGCTAAGCTTTGCTACTTGGGACACGTTACCGATCTGATTTTTGATGTATAAAAACAATATTTTCTGAAGAAAAAAATATTTTTTTTTCTGATGTTATTAGATGAAATGAAAGCAAAACTTATCTTCTTTCTGGGGAAAATTATTTTTTTAACTAGTTATTGAAATACTAGTGAAAATTCACTTGGGAAGTAAATTGGCACTTTTCTAAATATTAGCTCTAATGTCTATGCTTTGACTGTGAACATTCACCTATTTTATCTGTACATTTTCTCATGAGCTCTTGATTCATTTATCTTAGATACTTATTTTAGGTAAAATATATTATTGAAAACAATTTAATTCAGCATAAAAATGCATTTATTAAGTTCAATCAAAACAAATGTTTTGTTTTGTAGTAAATAGTATAGTGAATGCGAACATGATTCGTACAAAAAATTCTACATATCTTGAACGGAAACATTTTGTACCAGAGACTTTTAAAGCAATTTCTTTTTAGTGCTTTTTAGTGTTTAAACCTTGTCTCGAATATAAATACGATGATTAACAATCTTTAAGCACTAATCACAAAATCACTGCAGACTAGTAAAGACGCTTGTTTAAGGGTTATAGGAAACCATTAAAAAATGCAAATGGCTATTATGTAATTAGTGTTATTTGTTTATTTGATAGCAATGTATTTGTCATTAATAGTATGATACAAATATCTTGCTTTTATTTGTAATCAGCTCCATTAAAAATATTTAAGGGTTAAAATTAACAAAAATGTTTAATTTGGTTAGAAGTGTATACTTTGTTTCAGGAACCTTTAAATTGCTCTAAGAATAAAATGTCGAATCAAAATTCAAATATATTTCAAAGACTATACACATCTTGGAAAAATAGTTTCGTCACATGTCGGTTCCAGTGCTTTAAGCAGTTTAAAGAACTTTTTTATGCAACTGAAAATCTTCTAATAACTTTGTCCATGATATTTTTCCCATTTCTTACTATTTTCTTCCTGATTTAATACCCGAAAGTAAGAGGCTATAATTTTCCCTCTTTATATCATTATGGGCATCCACATCGCGTGGTATTTCAAGTTCTATTTTGGGGCCTTATCCTTTTGTAAAAGGGAAAAAATCTTCTTTCTAGCTCTTTAAAAGACTCTCATGAAGCTGTGTTAGTGGTAAAATAGAGGAATTGAGTTAATCAGAAGATAAAAGAAAATAAGGCATAAACCAAAATTCAGTATTAACCGCGTAAAATATCATGGAGAGTCCAGAAAAGTTAAACGTCTACAAAACTAGAATTCAAATAAAAAGAAAAAAAAAGCGTATTGCATTTTAAGTGCAAATGTTAACAACTAAAGAAAACATAAGAACCCGTCCTCCCCTCCTCCAAAGAGGAAATAGTTATAAACCTTAAATTGAAATGGCAAGGCACGAGGTCCTTAAAGATTTTTATCCAGATTCTAGTCTAGACATCTTCAGAAAAACATAAATTTACAACTCACCATAAAGTGATCAAGATTCAAAATTTGTGGATAGTTTGACATTAATAAGTACAAATTTCAAGTCCGGATCTTATGTTTTAATTAATGTAAAAGGATGTTATAGGAAAACAACCAAATAGAAGTGGGTTGTTTCCCTATAACATAACTTGAGTCTGTGCATGTGCATAAAGTAAATGAAGATTGCTGAAAGTTATTAAAAATAAGAGCAATAGATTTGAGACACTCAAAAAAAAATTGCGACCATTTTTTTTTGAAGAAAACGATGAATTTGTACTAAGTGAGTTTTTAAGAGTGATGAGTTTGTTTTCATAACCGGAACTGATTGAAAAGGCTAGTAAGATTACATCGTTTTTTTAGAAACTTTTCATAGCTATCTGCACAAACACTGAGTTTTTAATTTCTTAATGGTTGAGAATTTTTCAACAAGGTTTAAAGCTCTTATTTGTTGCCCTGGTACTAATTAATTTGAACCTAATAAGTATAGTAAACAAGGTTTAGTTTGACCGATAAATGACGCGCTGATGTTAAAAATTATTTCTCTAAAGTTACGGATTCAAAAATTTCTATTTAAATTTCAAACCAAAATACAATACATGGGAATTAATTTAATACATGCTCAATGTGTCTTCTATCTCCAGCTATAATATGGCGCAAACAAATAGCAAAATTCTGCATAACTCTCTGAAGACTCAAAGTTTCTATGCTTTAAATAACTGATAACTTTTGAATCAAACGCGATTGATTGTCCACCACACATTTGGACGTACTATTTTAGGCTCAGAATAAGTCGTTAATTTTTTTACTTTCTTTGCGTTAAAATTAGGTTTTTGTTCGAATAATACGTTCAACAATGAAAATACGCCCGCGTGTGTGTGTGCGTGTGTCTGTGTCTGGGTATATATATATATATATATATATATATATATATATATATATATATATATATATATATATATATATATATATATATATATATATATATATGTATATATATATATTTTTTTTTAATTAGAAGTAAAAGACCTTGCGAAAAATCTGTTAAAAACGGAAATAAAGATAAAATACCCAAAAGACCCTGGGGCCTTCATCAGGGGGACCCCCCTAGGGTAGGGAAAAGTGGAGTGAGATGTTTCTAGCAAGTTGCAGGCAAAACGCCTAAGAAGATGCAACTTTTAGCCCCAGACATCTCACAAGCAAGCAGTAGGTCACTAGAAGTCCAATACATTTATGCATATACACGAGAGAATACAATTCAAAAGACACTATATATAAGCAATAAAATTCAAATAGAACAGATGACAAGAAATTACAAGAAATACAAAAACAAGAACTTTCAAACAACACTGTAAGAACTACCAACCTATGGCTTCTTCAATGCGCTACTGATAAGACTGTTGGTCAAATTCGCGGGGTAGCAGTTTTCAGTTAAAGTTACAATTAATTGTCTTATTGCTGAGTCTAGATTTGAATTATTGTTGCAAATTTTTTTGTATCGGGAAATTTGGGAGATGATAATGTTCTTGAAAACCTTTTTACTTAGGCAACTGTGAAAAGGATAAGTGAGTGCACTTTGAAGTTGAAATCTTTACGTTTGTCCGCTACCAGTTTCAAAGAGCTGCCATAGGCGCCTTTTGACCTGTGTGGTGAAGTTTATCTTTCTGTTCTATATGATTCTTCAACTACTTTGTTTGTGTTAATATATATATATATACATACACACACAATTCAATTCGTGATAAATCGAATATTACTATAACTCGAATTTCTTATTCGGTCCCGATCAATTTGTCTTCAATTCTATGTTAATTTTCCTTCATATCTCGAAGTTTTCTTCCCTTAACTCGAAGTTATTTTGAAGTGTCTAAATATTTGATAGTCAAAAAGCAGAAAAAAACTTTCAAGTGAGAGCATGAAATTTTATTTATTCTTCTCTTGAGGGGGGGGGGGTGGATTCATTCGGGGAAAATCTGAAGCCAAAAGGAGATCTGTTGAAGCAATGTGCAATAAAGGACTAACACCTGCGGTGGCTTTTGCTGTATTGTTTGCACTTATTGCGTCTGCAAGGATGCGTCTGTAAGGATTTCCAACAGTTATGCTTCTTCAATCTTCAATGAATCGTGACTGTGGCATAGTGGTCATTAAATTTAAAACAAACGACTTTTAAAGCAGTTTATAAAGAAAATTTCTTTAATGTGAATTTAAGAAATGTGATTAAAACACTAATGTTTGCAACGAAGAGTACATACAAACAATTGAAGGAAATGAAGCTGCTGCCAAGGAAAAACAATATGTGAAAACGCTGAAATATTTACCGTTTTTAGCCTACTTTCCCGTTAAAAACAAAAGAAAGACGAAAAAAGTATGAAAAGTAGCTTACTGCATCTAAAAAATATCGCCAAGTCCAAAAAATCTCGCCAAGTTAAAAAAAATATCGCCAAGTCCAAAAAATATCGCCAAGTTAAAAAAATAAAAAGGTAAAATGAATATCGAAAAATTAAAAATTTGAAAGTAGGGTATTGAGATGGGGAATTTGTGTGTCGGTCGGTCTGTCGGTCTGTCGTCGTCTGTCTGTCCCCCCCTAATAACTTTTGAATGAACATTCCGATTTGGACAAACTTTTTTTTGTTGGAAAGATCTCGGCGAGTACAGCTCATTCCCATATTTGATTTTTCGATTTGAACAATTTTTGGTTCAACTTTGAGCCGTTCAAACAACCTGTCCCGCGATGCTAACTTTTGAATGAACAGTCCGATTTGAACAAACTTTTTTTTGTTCGAAAGATCTTATCAAGGATACTTCATTCCCGTATTTACATTTCCGATTTGAACAATTTTTCGTTCAACATTGAACCGCTCAAGCAAGCTGTCACCCCTAATAACTTTTGAGTGAACAGTCCGATTTAAATAAACTTTTTTTTTGTTCGAAGGATCTCAGCAAGGATACTTCATTACCGTATTTAAATTTTCAATTTGAACATTTTTTCGTTCAACATTGAACCGTTCAAGCAACCTTTCCCCACCTAATAACTTCTGAGTGAACCATCCGAATGGAATAAACTTTTTTTTGTTGGAAAGATCTCGGAGAGTACAGCTCATTCCCATATTTGATTTTTCGATTTGAACAATTTTTGGTTCAACTTTGAACCGTTCAAACAACCTGTCCCGCGATGCTTTCAGAAAAAAAATTTAACATTAGCGCCTACGGGGAATTTAAGTTGAATGTTGATCCTGAACTTAAAGTCGGATTTCCTTCAAACTAACTTTGTAAGAAAATGGTTTTGATAAATAATGTTTGTAAAGTACTTTTCTGAATAATCTTCTGTGAGGACTCTGATTCCGACTCCGACTCCGCAAACATGGCGGAAATGCAGGCTCAGAAAAAAAATGACTGACTGTGCAGACGATTTTTTGTTTATTTATTCATTTGTTTTATTGAATTTATTATTATTATTATTATTATTTTTGGCAGACGATTTTTTTTGTAACAAAAATGTTTCATTCACGAGGGCATTTTATTCTTTATTTATATTTAACAACTGGCAACGGATTAAAAGTGAAATTCGAGACATTTTATCAACGGACGAGTTTTTTTTCTTTTTTTTTTCTTTCTTTGATAAAATGTGTTTTGATGTACTTTGTACTTTTAATTTTTTTTTTGAAAACAATTGAGGAATTTTTCTACGGAAGAACTGTAACAGTTACATTCTTTAAAAGGTGCGACAAAACTTTATTTATTCATTTATTTACTTTTTATGTGTCTATTTCATCTGATGAGAGGGGTATATTTTGCTTTTAGAAATCAGCTTTAAGTGCTAAAAAGGTATGTTTGACATAATTTTTAGTCTCAGATAATTAAGAGAATAATGATCAGATGCTAGAATGCCGATGTCCATGTACGGGAAAGTAGGCTAGTTTAGTTCTTGACAGAACTTCTTGTTTAAATTACAAAACTGCTGGGACGCCATTTCGAAATTTTCCAGGAGAGGAGGGGGGGGGAAGGGTGTATAAGTTTTTATTATTAAAATTTTCTATTCCTAAAACTAATGGGAATCAATCAATGGAGGGCTGTTGCGACTAAAAAGGTCAAATGGAGAAAAATCAGCGAGTTGGCCTTGGCCTGCAAAAGGCTGTTGTGCTTTTGATGATGATGATGATGACGTTTTAAAACACAAAATATTCTGCTTGACCTTTTCAAGTGAATTGTTCATTTCAGAACTGTTTTATCACTGCTTGAAATTGCAGCAGTAACTCTTAGAGCAACTAAAAATTTTACTGAAATTTCCTGCTATTTTTAAAGAAGTCGTTCATTGCTTATTCTTAGACACTTCTGAACCCCTGGTTTATCAAGAAAATATATACAAGCAAAAGAAACAACGTTTCAAGCACTAATTTCAAAATTTTATTTTTCGAACAACAACTATATTTGTGAGATGTGATATGTTAAGCTTTAGAAATTCGCGCGTTTAACACTAGCATTGCCACTTTTTGTTTTAAGAATTGTCACACATGTATTTGTGGCTACTCTTAATCTTCCAAACATCTTTCAAACAACTGTTTCAATTTCATGAATGCTTGCTTAACAAGAAGTTCTGTTAAGAACTAAACGAGCCTACTTTCCCGTATATCGACATCGGCATTCTAGCATCTGATCATTATTCTCTTGATCATCTGAGACTAAATATTATGTCAAACATACCTTTTTAGTACTTAAAGCTGATTTCTAAAAGCAAAATATACTCCTCTCATCAGATGAAATAGGCACATAAAAAGTAAATAAATGAAAAAATAAAGTTTTGTCGCACCTTTTAAAGAATGTAACTGTTACAGTTCTTCCGTAGAAAAATTCCTCAATTGTTTTCAAAAAAAAAAAAAATTAAAAGTACAAAGTACATCAAAACACATTTTATCAAAAAAGAAAAAAAAGAAAAAAAAAAAAAAACTCGTCCGTTGATAAAATGTCTCGAATTTCACTTTTAATCCGTTGCCAGTTGTTAAATATAAATAAAGAATAAAATGCTCTCGTGAATGAAACATTTTTGTTACAAAAAAATCGTCTGCCAAAAATAATAATAATAATAATAAATAAAATAAAACAAATGAATAAATAAACAAAAAATCGTCTGCACAGTCAGTCATTTTTTTTCATGCAGTCACCTGCATTTCCGCCATGTTTGCGGATTCGGAGTCGGAATCAGAGTCCTCACAGAAGATTATTCAGAAAAGTACTTTACAAACATTATTTATCAAAACCATTTTCTTACAAAGTTAGTTTGAAGGAAATCCGACTTTAAGTTCAGGATCAACATTCAACTTAAATTCCCCATAGGCGCTAATGTTAAATTTTTTTTCTGAACGGTTCAATATTGAACAAAAAATGGTTCAAATCAAAAAGCGAAATATGGGAATGAGCCTCTCCGAGATCTTTCAAACAAAAAAAAGTTTATCCCATTCGGAAGGTTCACTCACAAGTTATTAGGTGGGGAAAGGTTGCTTGAACGGTTCAATGTTGAACGAAAAAATGTTCAAATTGAAAATTTAAATACGGTAATGAAGTATCCTTGCTGAGATCCTTCGAACAAAAAAAAAGTTTATTTAAATCGGACTGTTCACTCAAAAGTTATTAGGGTGACAGCTTGCTTGAGCGGTTCAATGTTGAACGAAAAATTGTTCAAATCGGAAATGTAAATACGGGAATGAAGTATCCTTGATAAGATCTTTCGAACAAAAAAAAGTTTGTTCAAATCGGACTGTTCACTCAAAAGTTAGCATCGCGGGACAGGTTGTTTGAACGGTTCAAAGTTACACCAAAAATTGTTCAAATCGAAAAATCAAATATGGGAATGAGCTGTACTCGCCGAGATCTTTCCAACAAAAAAAAGTTTGTCCAAATCGGAATGTTCATTCAAAAGTTATTAGGGGGGGGGGGAGACAGACAGACCGACCGACCGACCGACACACAAATTCCCCATCTCAATACCCTACTTTCAAATTTTTAATTTTTCGATATTCATTTTACCTTTTTATTTTTTAACTTGGCGATATTTTTTGGACTTGGCGATATTTTTTAGATGAATTAAGCTACTCTTATTCTTTTTTCGTCTTTCTTTTATTTTTAACGGGAAAGTAGGCTGAAAATGGACTTCTATTAGATGATGTTTGCTTCCGACACAAAATGCTTTTGATGTGCTACTTAAATGAATTAAAACATTTTGTTTTCAAGATCTAACTTTTTGATTTATACTTGTTTAGTATATAAATTTTCGTCGCTATATATATTTTTATGGCTGCTTAATTTCACTGAACATATAAGAACATGGAAAGCATTTTCGAAAATGACAAAACGTTTTTGTTCATCATTTTTAAAAATTACTTCTAAAACAACACGAAAAATGCATCTAAAGATTTTTTTAGAAAGGGATAATCTCATCTTTCGCTTTTTAAAAATAATATTTCGATGAAAAAAACGAAGCTTGGAAGCTTCAAAATTTTTTCTTTCCAAAATATTACGATGCTATTTTTTAGAGTAGATTTTAATTTCTCTTTTTTTAACAGTTTATTTTCAAACGCTCCACCATAAATGATAGGCTTCGCATATGATAATGATATTGCGTTTTTCAGCACTTTAAAACTATTATGAAAGAAAAAAAGAAAAAAAATCATTGCTTTGAAGGAATGTGCAATCAAGTTTTTTTTAATTTGAAGGCCTGATATTCAAAAAATAAATTCCTGAGTTTAGACTGCATAAGCTAAATTTGGAATGAATAAACTAAAAAAAAGGTTTTTTTTTTATGGATTGATTAAGAATCTCTCTTCGAAAGTGATCTAGACTCCTTGATAGATTAAAAAACAATACGTGATTTGTATTTCATTGAATAAGGTTTTTTGTATCCAATATGGACACCTCTAATATTTTCAAAAGTAATAAACTTAATCGAGAGATTCCGCTACATGCCTGTTAAGAAAAGCAGTTGAAAAGATAATTTAGCATGGAAAGGGCAAGAAAGCGCGTTGTTCACCATTTTGAATGAAACTTATATTTTCGTGATGTGCTGTTGTTAACCCATTTATGCCCAAGTTTTTTGTAACATTTTTTTTTAAATTTTTATCTGCTTAAAATTCTTACTTGGAATGGTTTACATACATTTTAGGCTTAAAATAGTTCGCCGTTGCCGTATTTATTAAGTTATTTAACGTCCTGTTTATGGGATATTTTGCAGATGTGAGCAAAATGCGACCTTACTTGACTTTACTTTTGCAAAGTAACATTGCAGAAGGCATCTCTGATCAATTTTAAGCAAATCATTTTGAAATAGTTTAATTTTATGAAAAATAAGTTTGCAAAAAAAAAAAAAAAAATACTTTCTGTGGCTACCTATGCTGGATCGTTGCTTGACTGATTTGTCTGAAAATAGCTGTCAATAAATGAACTCTAATATCTAGCTAGCTGCTTCATATGGTTTTCTCAAGAAGGAATATTCTACTTGTGAAAGACAGCTTTAGTAAAATGATATACTCATTACAGGTTTTAGTATGCAGTAACTAACGAGCGTCCCGTTTTTAGGCTACTGGGCATAAATGGGTTAATGCCGGTAACTTTAATTTCATATTAGATATGGTAAAAGTACTTTAAGTACTGAAAAGTGGAGTATTTCAGAAATCTTACGAAACATATTCTCGTTTGCTCGTTTGCTCGTATTGCATACGTAGCTAAAAATCCCTTTTAGATAGAGAGATGGTAAACCTCTCAGAGTATGATTTGAAAAAAAAAAAAAAAAGTTTTTATTACCACCCTCTATAAGTTGACCGCACAGAACTGCATCCCAAGTTGTACACTAAAGAAGGTTTCACTGTATCTTTTACGGCAATTGTGTATGGAGTTAAGTTGAAACGGAAATTAAAGAATAACTTTTACATTGAGCTTCTTTAATCTAAAGCAGAAAGTAATTATTGTTATCCCAAAGAAAAAAAAATAATGACGCACGAAATCATTTCAAAAGAGAACTTCAGTAATATACGCTATATGCATAATATATGCAATAAAAGCTTATGAATACTATTTGTAAATGCTGAAAGAAATCAAGAGAAACTAGAAAATCCTCCGCTTAAAGTACTGAGTACTGCAAAAAAAAAAAAAAAAACTCAAACTATTGAAACAACTTTCTTTAAGCAAAACATTAGCGCATTACCCGTGTTAGTAATTTTACTTTATATAATATAATGGTGGACTTATACCTTTTAAAGAAGTGTGTTGCGATAACTCATTATTTTTAAATGTATTGAATTTTTCATCTAGTCCAGTTATTTTGAATCAAATAATTTCTTTTTTCGTAGTTGTTTAGCAAAAGCTATTTCTAAAACTTTGTAAGAAATATTCTGGTTGAAAATATTCTATTTTCAAATGAGATATTATTTATCATTTTAGCAATTGTAGAAAGTATTTAAAACATTTTCGAGAGGTGTCTTTGTTTACATAAGATAACTAGTGTATACTACTTGATAAGAATGAAAATTTGAAATACATTTAATTAAAATTACTGATTGATAAAAATGCTTTTTAACAACGTTTAAAGTATGGTAGAAAACCATTACATTAATGTTTTTAAATTAAAAAAAAACAATTTCTGAAGACTCGAATAACAAAGAGCAAACTGAACAAATAAATGTGACAGCTGTGCTTTCAAATCGAAATTAGCAACACTTTGTTTGGAAAATGTAAAATGTTTAAACATAAAAGATACTGAAATTAAAAGAGAATTACAGTTTTCAAAGAATAACAAACGATTTTTTTTAAAAAGAAAACAAGCTCCTAACTTTTTCTCTTTGAAAAAGAATTAAGCTCCTTAATGGGTTTCCGATGGATTTTTAAATACCGTTAAACATTAGATTTTATAGATCTGTTTCTTTTTGAATGAATGAGACGTGGCGAAATTTCTTATGTCTCTCTTTGCAAATTTCCGTAGTGAGGATTCTTTGAATAAATATTTTTGAATGATTCAACAGAATCTTTCGTCATTGATTGTAATTTTCTCTTTAATTTCCAATACCAATTCACAATGTGCGAAATTCGTACGTCGTTCTGTAGATTTTACTAGTTTAAAAGGAATCATTTCTCATGAAAATATAAAATATATCTTTAGATTTGAAAGAGAAGTCCTTTTAAAATTTAATTTCATGAGGTCCTATGGTAACAGTTATTTTCTTAATGTTTTCTAAACTTCTAAAATTGTGCTTTTTAGGAACTTCTGCTCAGTTATAACTTTCAAAATGGACTGTCGAAATCAAATTATGCATAAAAAGTTAAGTTTTATGGCTTTCTGTGAGCACTGCCTCTTGTAAGATTTCGTCATTGACGCATGAAATGATAGAATCTACACTCTAAAGTCTGTCCACGGTTTCTATGGAATTGGCAAACGTCCAAATACAGTAGGTCTACATGAATGAGAGAGAATGTAAACCTTTGACACCCTTGTTCCATTTAAATTTATGTGACTCAGCTTAATTTAAAGACTAACTCACATTTGCTTTGACAAACAAGCCGCTATGAGTAAATTTCCACCTGGAAGGTTTGCCTTTTTATCTTATCGATGGTCAGACCATACAATTCGACAGTTTCATGTGAATATCCTAACGGCACGAGCAATCACGCTCATCAGTTGTTAGACAGTGTTGCAATGCTTCTGTATTCCTCAACACATCAAGCATTAAAATGAAATATAGTTGGGGACACCAAACCTGGCAGCGTCGCAATGATGTGATTAGGATCTACATAGCCAAGGCTTCATTAGATAGCGTTTTATACAGGCTGTTTCATTTGATCAAAATCCTTGGGATAAAAACGGTGGTCTTTGTCCAGCGACATCTATCGAATTTTATGGTAACCATCATTATATACAAATCAGATAATAAAAGACAAAATTAAAAGTTAATTTGTTGGCGACAATTTTACAATTTGGCATTCAATTCTATTTTAGTATATTTAAACGTTTTTTAATAGCTTGTTTTATTTGTTGGTTTATTCTGCATTGTAACGGCTTATTTTAATTAGTTAGCGAAATATTTTTCTCTTTAATTGATTCTAATTATTAATTAGCTATGAAACGACACTGGCACTGCAGAGAGATAAATGGCGAAATATATTCGCTAAGCGAGCCAATACTACCAACGGGTTGCCATAGAACTTTTTAAAATTCAGTCCTCAGTTCGCCATGATACAGTTGGTCGTCGCAATATTGTAGTTTTGTTTATGTTTTTCGTACTTGTATTGCTCTTTAATACCAAGCTATTATATATGCCCATTTCCTTGTTACTAAAAAAATTAATATGTTTTGTTGTCAATCGTCTTTCCGTTGTACACCATCGCTTCATTACGGTACATTTCATTCTGGGGCAACAAAGTGAAAAAAGGAAATGTCTCGACGAATAGATTCGCCATTTATCGCTCTGATGCGTCAACGCCATCAAAATGAACATCTGAACTTTTGCGTAGCGATTAAGATCGTGTGAGCAGCAATAATGAAACAAAATAGTAAATTAGAACAATATTATTTCATTGCTACATTTTTTATTTATCTTCGGTGAATTTAAGCGTATATTTTATTAATGCAGAGATGTCAAAATTGAACGCCATTGCTATACGTTGTTAATTCGAAGATTGTTGTTAATTCGATTTCCAATCTTTACCATTGATGTTCTGAGTAATGATACAGCCTGTATAAAACGCTATCTAGTGAAGCCTTGGCATAGCTTAAACAATTCTTCCAGCTTAGGTTTACCACGAGTAAAAATAAAACTAAAGAAACTTAAATAAATTAAAGTCAAATTAAGACAAGGTGGTACTTTAAAATTGAAAAAGACTTACTTAAAATAATAATCCGTACCATTACACACATACGAAAAAAATGCGACACGGTGCACTTTATTCTAGTTGGAAAAAATGTATTACTTTATTCCTTTTTGAAAGAAGTTTACGATATTGCTTAGTTCTTCTTGATAAAATACTTCAAGCTTAACTTTTTTACTTCATCCCTAGTCACCTGGGGACCGCTTTAAATTGTGCATGTTTCAGAATTGCTGTTGTAAAACATAAACATAGCTGAATTATTTATGAAGTACTATCCAGGCTTGATTCTTTTTAATTTTTTTCGACAAGGAAATGGATTTCACTGCTTCCAATCATTTAATATTTAAGGACTTTGATGAGCCGTGTTGTTTTCTTTTTTTTGCATTAGTATTGAAAAACCCTACTTTTAAGAGCTATTGTAATGAATAAATGTTTGTAATGAAACTGTTTGCCAAATTAGGCAGTAAAAATGTAGGAGTATTGGCAATCAAACTACCTTAAAATAAAAAAAATAGTGAATTTTTTTACACGGTATTCTTCTTTTACTTGAGGATGCAAATGATTACATTTTCAAAGTAAATATTAGTTTTGGTTACAGCGCCTATTTTGACTGTGCAATTCACATCATATAAATCCAGTTACAACTGCAGGAGATGTATCTTTTTACATCATCACCATTAGAGGTGTTAAGACCTACACGATATTACCAACACATCGCTGTTGAAGATCTTACAGTCATTCAAAGAACTTGTGAAGCAATTGCTAAACAATTTGCTATATTTCAGGTAGCTGCAAGAAATTTATCGGTAAAAATGAAGGGTGTGAAAGAGTTGGGTGTGACCAAGCTGAACAAATATTAGTCAAAATTGGATGCTAGAATCGAACTGCCACAGCGATAAATTTGAATATGCTGCAATTGAAAGCGTATGGTGAAAAAAGTTTTTTCCTCATGAGATATAAGGTATTAAAACTGAGCGACATTTTATGAAAAGTGGTTAAATTTAGCAAAAAAAAACTAAAGGTTTTGTAAACTGTTATCATGATCTCGAGCTCTCTGAAAGTTAACGAAGCTTCAGTGACCGTCGCTGAATTTGGTGACTTAAAAATATATAGTGACAAATTTTTCTACAATAAAGCAGGGGGGGGGGGGGGGACGAGAAAAATGATTTTTAAGTCGGAAGTATGGATACACCGATTAATCGGCAGTACCGATTTATCGGCCATAATCGGCCATTTTGTCGATTATTAATAATCGGCAAAATCGAGCCGATTAATCAGCTGAAAAATATTTTTCAGATATTATTCTTTAACGTATACTTTCACTAGGAAACTATGATGAATAATTTTATTAACAGTAATAATAATCCTCACAGTTGATATAAAGATTTTTTTAAATTGTTTCTCCTATTTTGAATAAATATACATAGACAATGATGCAACATTTTTCACGTGGCGATGGTTTTCTCCTTAGCACAGTGCTTTCTGATAACCTCTAATTTTCAAAGAATAAAAGTATTGAATTAAATTGCTACTAATTACTAAAAAAAAAGAATTAAAAATACCCCTAAATTAGGGTGTTCACCACACTCCCCCTCCCCTCTTTTTTTTTTACAAATTTTTATTTCCAATTAACATAACTAACAATGTGTTAATAATATTATTGACACTGATATGAAAATTGCTTCTAAGAAATTTGATAAAATATTGAAATTAGTCTGTGAAAACTAGGAAAATGGAAACAAAATCTTCTCCCCGAAATAAATTACTTACTATTTCTAAACTTGGAATTGTATCAGAGATAAACACAGTGATGGTAAAATTGGTAGTAGAAAAACAATTGTCCCCTTATCATTAATCGACTCAGCCGATTAATCGGTAATCGGCCAATTTGCTTATCGGTGCATCCTTAGTCAGAAGCACGTTCACTCTTCATTTACCACTTGTTTGATTTTATTTTTTAGCCTACTTTCCCGTTAAAAATAAAAGAGACGAAAAAAGCATTAAAATTGGCTTAATGCATCTAAAAAATGTCGCCAAGTCCAAAAAATATCGCCAAGTTCAAAAAATATCGCCAAGTCCAAAAAATATCGCCAAGTAAAAAAAAGTCAAAAAGAAACAAAAAAATGAAATAAATATCGAAAAATTAAAAATTTGAAAGTAGGGTATTGAGATGGGGAATTTGTGTGTCGGTCTGTCGGTCGGTCTGTCGGTCGGTCTGTCGGTCTGTCTGTCCCCCCCTAATAACTTTTGAATGAACATTCCGATTTGGACAAACTTTTTTTTGTTGGAAAGATCTCGGCGAGTACAGCTCATTCCCATATTTGATTTTTCGATTTGAACAATTTTTGGTTCAACTTTGAGCCGTTCAAACAACCAGTCCCGCGATACTAACTTTTGAATGAACGGTCCGATTTGAACAAACTTTTTTTTGTTCGAAAGGTCTTTTCAAGGATACTTCATTCCCGTATCTACATTTTCGATTTGAACAATTTTTCGTTCAACATTGAACCGTTCAAGCAACCTTTCCCCACCTAATAGTTTTTAGCCTACTTTCCCGTTAAAAATAAAAGAAAGACGAAAAAAGTATTAAAAGTGGCTTAATGCATCTAAAAAATATCGCCAAGCCCAAAAAATATCGCCAAGTCCAAAAAATATCGCCAAGTCCAAAAAATATCGCCAAGTCCAAAAAATATCGCCAAGCCAAAAAATATCGCCAAGCCAAAAAATATCGCCAAGCCAAAAAATATCGCCAAGCCCAAAAAATATCGCCAAGTCCAAAAAATATCGCCAAGCCAAAAAATATCGCCAAGCCAAAAAATATCGCCAAGCCCAAAAAATATCGCCAAGCCCAAAAAATATCGCCAAGCCCAAAAAATATCGCCAAGCCCAAAAAATATCGCCAAGCCAAAAAATATCGCCAAGCCCAAAAAATATCGCCAAGCCCAAAAAATATCGCCAAGTCCAAAAAATATCGCCAAGCCCAAAAAATATCGCCAAGTCCAAAAAATATCGCCAAGTCCAAAAAATATCGCCAAGTCCAAAAAATATCGCCAAGTCCAAAAAATATCGCCAAGCTCAAAAAATATCGCCAAGTCCAAAAAATATCGCCAAGCTCAAAAAATATCGCCAAGCCCAAAAAATATCGCCAAGTCCAAAAAATATCGCCAAGCCCAAAAAATATCGCCAAGTCCAAAAAATATCGCCAAGTTAAAAAAAGCCAAAAAGAAATAAAAAGGTAAAATGAATATCGAAAAAATAAAAATTTGAAAGTAGGGTATTGAGATGGAGAATTTGTGTGTCGGTCTGTCGGTCGGTCGGTCGGTCTGTCTGTCCCCCCCCTAATAATTTTTGATTGAACATTCCGATTTGAACAAATTTTTTTTTGTTGGAAAGATCTCGGCGAGTACAGCTCATTCCCATATTTGATTTTTCGATTTGAACAATTTTTGGTTCAACTTTGAACCGTTCAAACAACCTGCCTCGCGATACTAACTTTTTAATGAACAGTCCGATTTGAACAAACTTTTTTTTGTTCGAAAGATCTTATCAAGGATACTTCATTCCCGTATTTACATTTCCGATTTGAACAATTTTTCGTTCAACATTGAACAGTTCAAACAACCTTTCCCCACCTAATAACTTTTAAGTGAACCGTCCGAATTGAATAAACTTTTTTTTGTTCGAAAGATTTTGGAGAGGTTCATTCCTATATTTCACTTTTCAATTTGAACCATTTTTCGTTCAATGATGAACCGTTCAGAAAAAATGTTAACATGAGCGCCTACGGAAAAATTTAAATTGAATGTTGATTCTGAACTTCAAGGCGGATTTCCTTCAAACTAACTTTGCAAGAAAATGGTTTTGATAAATAATGTATTGTAAAGTACTTTTCTGAATAATCTTCTGTGAGGACTCTGATTCCGACTCCGACAACGCAAACATGGCGGAAATGCAGGCTCAGAAAAAATGACTGACTGGGCAGACGATTTTTTGTTTATTTATTTATTTGTTTTGTTTAATTCATTACTATTGTTTTTTTTTTGGCAGACGATTTTTTTTTGTTAACAAAAATTTTTCATTCACGAGAGCATTTTATTCTTTATTTATATTTATTAACTGGCAACGGATTAAAAATGAAATTCGAGACATTTTATAACGATTTTTTTTCTTTCTTTGATTAAATGTGTTTTGATGTTCTTTGTTCTTTTATTTATTTATTTTTTTTTCTTTTGAAAACGGTTGTGGAATTTTTCTACGGAAGAACTATGACAGTTACGTTCTTTAAATGGTGCGACAAAACTTTATTGACTCGTTTATTTACTTTTTACGTGTCTATTTCATCTGATGAGAGGGGTATATTTTGCTTTTAGAAATCAGCTTTAAGTGCTATAAAGGTATGTTTGACATAATTTTCAGTTTCAGATAATTAATAGAATATTGATCAGATGCTAGAATGCCGATATCGATGTACGGGAAAGTAGGCTCGTTTAGTTCTTGACAGAACTTCTTGTTCATTTTTGCGCTAACGCATTGTTGTTTGGTAAGGGTTGCATTGAAAGTTAAAATGTATCATGACATTTTCAATAATACTGTAACACTTCAGAGATTTTTTTTGTACAAAAGAAGCCGCAAAAAAATTCTACTATGCAAATTTTATTTTCTGTTACTATATTGTGTAAATTAATGAGATTTATTTACACTAAATTTTTAAATTAATGAGATTAATTTGTGTAAATTAATGAGATTAATTTGTGTAAAGTAATTGAGATTACTATTAGATTCGAAGTAATAGTAGTATTACTTCTTACTCGGAATACTCAGTCAACTTTAAGGACACAAGATGATCTGTAGCTTGAGTTCCAACTGGAGCACTAATAGTACAGCTTCAAATCAGGGCAATTATTTCTTTGATGCTTCAATATATTCATACAACTACCCTAGATAAACTTCAAAAAATTTGTTTTATAACATTATGATTATAGCTTATATTTCCTAAAATAAAATTCAGAAATAATGTAAATTATGTCAAGTTTTCAAGATGTCCTGCTGTGAGGGGAAGTAATGACGGTTTCTCGCTACGTGCCATCGCTTGGGGATGACATGGCAATTTATTTTGCGCTTCTCAACATTGTGCCTTATCGCTATGACAACTCTCTTGCACTTTTGTAAACAATTACAATAGTTATTCTTGAAGAATTTCCTGAATACAAGCCATTGTTCATCTTTAAAGTAATAATGAGGGGAAATAAATCATGAAGAGATTAACTTTTAGGAAGAATTTTCCCCTTTCATCGATTTGACTAGAATTTGATATTAGATTATGGTTTAAAGTTAGATAAAAAATGGAATTTTCCCAATTCTATTGTAAATTGTGAATTAAAATAATCAGTCGCTAAGTCACATAAACGAGCAAAAAATTATGTTTTAAGAGGTTGTAACTTCTAAAATAAAAAATTTGCTTGATAAAAGAACTTGAATGATTATCCTGAATTAGTGCTAAGGTATGCTATAAATAATCCTATGATATTAAGTTACACCTGTCACTTATTTTATAATGCGATAAATAAAAACTCTTGTTTTGTTTCACATTCTTAAATTGGACCAACGGTCCAATACATAGGGAAAAAAATCGGTCCAGAATGCCCATTTTTATTACTTAACTTATAGCTTGCCGACAAGTTTCACAATCGCGCATGTAAACACATAGATGTACTTCCTATTAAACTGTGTGTATAATGCTACAACAGCACTCGCCTCGGTTCACGAGTTTTAGAAGTATTTTACATGATATAAGTCCGTGGAATAAGATATCCCATGATTTTACCATAAATCACGCTGTAACTCACGCTAAGCAGTTCGAAGACTGATGAAACTTACATTCTCGTAGGTTTTATTCCTAAACATTTATATTTCCACCGTTAGAATGTTACACAGATATATAGTACTACATTTTAAGCTCAAGGTCCAATTTAAGCAGTAATCCAATATCGACGGTCTTCCCCTATAGCGAAAAAAAAAAAAGCCATCGAGTATGTTTAATGTTTTGAGTTACAGTTCCTAAATACCACCTTATTTTGAGATGGTGGGGAAAAATAAACAAGAGAATTTCGTTATTCTTAAAGATACTATTTCATATTTAAACTCAGCGTATCATTCAGTAATTGGACTAGTCAATAAGAAATGTTACAGACAGAGGGAAAACATGCTTACTGCTACACTCAATGCTAAAGCTCTAGAACTGCATCAGAAACATTCGAAAGATGGTAAATTTCTATCAGTTTTTTTTCCTCTGCGTATTTGTGCTATTCGAGACTAATGCGTTAAAATACTTTTGCTTCTAGAGCATTACACGAGGTTTACTATTCAAATTTAAATGCTCCTTAATCTTATTTCGAAAAAATGATGGGTTTTTGTGATGAAAAAAAACAACTTTAATTTAAAACAAGCTTATCATTATATTTTATTTCGTAGCACGAAGAACTTCTTTTTTAATCAAGTAAACTCTTTAAATGTTTTCTTTTGCTTTTATTTATGTATTTTTTACTGCTAGATACTTTACAAAAGAAATATATCTCCTTGAATTTCTGTGTCACTTAAAGAAACAATCTTTTTTCTATACAATTCCAGATCTCTATTGATTTTTGTTTAAGACTTTTTTTTTCAGAATAATCTGCTTTTTTATGAATTAAATTTGAATCAGGCATGTGTAGTTTGTGTTGATTATACGTTGAATATTTATGTTCTATTATTTTCTTGCATTAAATTTTAAGTGACAATGTGTTTCAGTTAAATATACATAAAATTTGTGTGGGTATTAAAAGAAAAAACCTTTTTGTTATTTTCTTTTAATGAATAGCTAGGAATGTAACAATAGGAATTCACAAAGTTAAAAAGTTAAAATTAGACGTGGGAAGGTAAGGCGTGGTACATGCACATTTTCATTATTTTACATTTTTCTTATCTTTTGCGCTTTAGCTTTATTGTACTAGGTGTAAGATTGATTCCGATTGCAATAAATATCATCATTTTTGGATTAGTTTTTCACATGAAATAACTTTCGCCTTTCTTAAAAACAATAAGTTAGAGTAAGTTTTTTAAAGCATATTAATAAAAAGTTAAAACTTTTTTCTTCTTTAATTTGCAGTAACACTTAAATACTTATTGGATAGTTAATCTTACTATTTGCAAATGCTTTGCGCTAGTATCGTCAGTTTTACAAGTAAAGAAGATAATAAAGTTAAAAAAGATATAACGAGACGCTGTTAATTCAATCTGTATCATAAATGAATGGGTGAAAATTGGCCACATTAACCATCTTTATTATCATATTTCAATGAACTTTTCTCTTTTTATGGATAAACATCGTATTACTGTATCTTGAAAATCATCAGTCATAATATGAATGGTTTCGAATTTCTGCTCCATTTATTTCCATTAAATTTTTCGAAACAACAAACCCAAAAGCGTGCGCGTAAGATTCTTTCGCATATAGCGATTGTGAAAAACATAAAAAAACATAACTTGAATTTAAGACGTCAAAATTCAAATAAATGTCGGTGGCTGGATGTTATATATTTTTGTATGAGGCATATGGAAGAATGTTTTCTGTTGACACTATTTCCCTCTGTAATATAGTTTTCGATCGTGAAAGTAGAAACATAAAATGTTTTTCACAATGTATTTATGTGTATCATTCTTTTCTTATCTTTGCATATCCTTTAGCAATTATGTTTAACAAAATTTATTTCAGATTTCTGTATGTAGTGAACAAGATTTTTTATTTTTGTTTTAAATTTAATGGTGAAGGTTTGAAAAAAAAGGCAAAAAATTGATATAATGACGCTTGCAAGGCTTACCAGTTACATGAATTAATCAGGAATAGCAGATTTTACTTTCTTTCTTTCTCCCAGCAGCTTTTACTCATTTTTTGGAGGGAGGAAAGACAAGGAATAGTATTACAGAGATAAAGTAAGGACGCTATATTAACACACATTAAGAAAACAGCAAACTACTATACTAAAATGCAACTTAACTTGACACTGAACGTCACTATGGGCGGAGCCAATAAGAGCTCACAAGCAGTCAGCGATCTCCTCTAATTCGCCAAGTAGACTGTAACGTTTTATCTAGCTCGTTTTTCATAGGCTAACGTCACGCAAACGTCACGCTGACGTCACGATTCTGTTGTCAAGAGAGGTTACAGTGTAGTATAGTATTTTACCAAAAAATGTAGGAACCTGCTGTGTAAGTATGCAAGCTAAAAATTAAAAGAAAAGATAACTAAAACAAAATAGGGTGAGTTCTGGTAAGTGCGTCCACGGGGTAAGTGCGTCCACTGGGAATTATATGAACACTGTCTTGAAATGGCTTCTGCAACACATCGACTATGTTAGGTAACTGTCTAATGATAATTTCAATAGGTAGAATTCAGGCTTGGATTCAATAGACGAAACACAATCAGGGATAACTTAAATGTATTCCAAAAATCTCTTAAGTAAAGATTGAGAAGGTTTCGTTTCAGTTTCTCTTGTAGTCATACCAAGCAATTGAAGTCAAGAAATGCAAGTTGTTTCTTTTAAGTAATAGCTACTAATAACATACATGGGGTATTTGGATCAAATACTCTAAAATTTGTTTATATGACGGTACGCACTTTCCCTTTCTTTAAAGTAAGGTGGGGGTAAGTGCGTACCATTATGATGGGGCAAGTGCGTACCACTATCATGAGGCATATGCGTACTATTATGCGGAGCAAGTGCGTACCATTATGATGAGGCAAGTGTGTACCATTACGTGAAAAATCCGACTCTCGTAATTCACCTTTAATTTTGCTTATAACTCTTTTATAAACCAACTAGTTGACCCGGCAAACGTTGTTTTGCCATATAAATAATTTCCTAGTAATTTCTAGTATTGACAAAAAATAGCTTACTTATTGTAAGTATGTATGTATGTATGGTAGAATGTGTATATTGTATATGTATGTAAGAATGTGGTATATGCGTGAAATAAGCATGGAGCGCTGTGAACGATGCGGGAATATAAAAATAACAAAAGGCAGACATTATTTTTAAGTTATTATAATTTATTCCTTAAAATTATATATCATTAATTAAACAATTACGACAGTAACACTATTGAACAATATCAATCTCTTAATGCTATAGCGTGAACAATATTTTTTGTTAGTCCATCTTTAGCTAACACAAACAAACTGGATGGTTTACCCACTCGAGAGCATGCCACGTATAATTGTCCGTGTGAAAAGCATGGTGTTCTCAAATCTAAGCCACAAACAGACATCGTTTGACCTTGGGATTTGTTGATAGTCATTGCAAATGCCAATCTAATCGGAAACTGAATACGTTTGAATTGAATTGGCACATCTGTAGGTATAATAGGAATCCGTGGTATGAGTATATTTTCACCTCTGAACTTGCCAGTTAAAACCCTGGCTTCGATCACGTTTTTCATTAATGTAACATTTATGCTGAAATGTTTACTAGAAAGTAGCTATTCAATAGAACCAAAAGCATATTTTATTTACAAGCGGTGAGTCACATAACAAACACGAGTCTATCAACACAAGTTCTGAATGGCGCTGTTGCCAAACGCTAAGTAATAAACTATCAAGGGGTTACAGTTACAGTTATTATGACATTCCCCTTTTTTTACAAAAACAAGAAAAATGAAAAACTTAATTTAACTTAAACTTAAATTTTGAAATTTTAACATTAAATTACTTTTTAATTATTTACAAGTCAAGCTTAATAGGTTTTTTAATTAATCTTCCGGAGCGGATGGTACGAGCAGAGTTCAGTACACTAGGCACATCCTTAGAGCTAGTACTGCTGCGGGTGACAGGAGAAATCGGAGAAGAGGCTGATGATCTAACCGACGTTTGAAAGTCATCCTGCACAGCATCTGACTTATTCTCTTCACTGTTAGGAATTCCTTCCATCCTATCATCACTGCTGTTAGAAGTTTACTCCGGTGAATCACTCGTAGGTAGGTTCTCATCCTTTCCCGTTTTGTGTCGAAGAAACCACGAATTTCTTCTATATGTTGCTCCCTCGGGTGTTCTTATGATGTAAGATCTTGGTCCCGAAGCAGGGGCAATCACTTCGGCCGGTCTCCAATCTCTGTGTCCTTTTCGAAACCACACTTCCTCGCCAATGCTAATGGGCTTCTTTGGCTTGGATCCTCTATCCCTGTATGTTTTGTAACTCATTCTTAAAGCCCTTAAGTTTTCTGGAACATTTTTTATTATTTGTGGCATTAACAGGTTCTTGCTGATTGGGAGGGTTCCTTTTGTTCGTCTTCCCATCAGCCTTTGCGCTGGAGATCCTAGATTTCTTCTGGGTGTGTTTCTGTTATTAAGTAACGCCAAATATATGTCTGAGCCGTCAGCAGTACATTTTGCAATAAGATTCTTGGCTTCTTGAACATATCTTTCTGCAAGACCATTAGACCTCTTGTGCTCTGGACTGGATACCTGAATTTCAAAATTCCACTCTTCCGCAAATTGGTAAATTTCTTTTGATATTAACTGAGAGCCGGCATCTGAGCACAAAATTTCAGGAACTCCATGATTGGAAAACCAATATTTCATGGCTTTGATTACTGAAGAGGAGGATATATTACCAAGAACACAAAAATCAAAATAGCCAGAATAGCTATCTGCTATTATTAAATAATCTTTTTTGTTGATGTGAAATAAATCCGTTCCTACAATTTGCCACGGTCTCTCGGGTATTTTGTTCAAAATAATTGGTTCTTCCGGATTATTTCTTTGGCGCCGCTGGCACACTTCACATTGCATGACATATTCAGTGACATCTTGGTTCATGCCATACCAATAGACATTTTCTCTTGCTCTATTCAGTGAGCGTTCAATTCCCAAATGTCCCAAATGGATTGATTTCAATGTCGCATCTTTAAGCTTATTAGGTATGACCACACGATCACCTCTGAACAAAATTCCTTCATAATATGAAAATTCATCTTTAAAAGTCCAATACTTTTTGAGACACTGAGGAATGCTGATTATGTCTTCGGGCCAGCCTTTTAAAATTACTTCTGATAATTTTGATAATTCTTCATCAGTTTTTATTGCTTCTTTTAGTTCCTTTGTCCTGGCGTTAGTCATCGGAACAATGATATGAACTTCCATTTGCAGTTCAGACGAATCCGAAATATTTTTGCATTGCGTATCTCGGCTTAATGTGTCAGCTATAAACATTTCTGTACCTTTCTTATATACCACTTGCGGTCTATAGGGCATGATGTCTAACATAATTCTTTTTAGGCGCGGAGGAGCACAATGTAAAGGTTTCTTCGAGATTGATACGAGGGGTTTGTGATCGGTTTCCACAGTTAGATGCTTACTACCCCATACGTATTGGTGAAATCTCATACATCCAAATTTTATAGCAAACGCTTCTTTCTCTATTTGGGAGTAATTTTGCTGTGTTTGGTCTAAGGCTTTAGCTGCGTATGCCACTGGGCGACCTTCTTGCATTAGGACAGCACCTACAGAGTGTTGACTAGCATCAACTGATAATACCACTGGAGCGTTCACATCATAATATTTTAATACAGGTAAATCTTGCAAGATTTTCTTTAGCCGTTCAAATGAGGCTTGCTGTTCTTTCTCCCATATCCATTCAACATCTTTTTTACAGAGTTCTCTTAATGGTTGAGTAATTTCAGATAAATTTGGAACAAATTTGGCCAAGTAAGTAATCATTCCTAGGAAACGTTGGAGGCTTTTTGTATCTTCAGGAACTTTCAAATTTCGAATTGCTTCAATTTTTTCAGGATCAGCCTTTAAACCATTTTCAGTGATGACATGACCCAGAAACTTGATTTCTTTTTGAGAGAATAAGCATTTTTCGACATTCAAAGTTAGTCCTGCATTTGTCAGAATCTTAACTACTTTAGAAGTTAACTCTTCTAATTCCGTTTTAGAAGGTGCATGAATAAACACGTCATCAATCGCACATTCAACGCCTTTTATATTTCCTATCAAATGTTCCATAATTTGTTGGAATACTTCAGGGGCTGATGACAAACCCATAGGCATTCTCAGGTAAGAGAAGCGTCCCCAGGGTGTTGACATAGTAAGGTACTTTCTGGTACGATCTGTAACAGGAACTTGCCAGAATCCTTTTCGGCAGTCTAGCAGTGTAAACCACTTAGAGCCTTCGATACGTGCTGCTATTTCTTCTAGAGTATTCAACGGATAATGTCGTCTTTTAAGATTTTTGTTGAGACTTGAAGGGTCCATGCAAACTCTAATTTTGCCTTTTCTCTGGACTACAACCATGGGTGATACAGCTGGTGTGGGCTCAGTAACTGGCTGTATTATTTTCATGCGCTGCATGCGATCCAGTTCTTCTTTAACTCTTTCTCTAATTGCATGAGGCACTCGTCTAGCTGGAAATATTTCTAATTTTGGATCATCAATGAGGTCTATATCGTATTTAATATTTTTTAGACAACCTATTTCTTCTTCCGCAGAGTTATTCCGTAGGATTTCCTGGGTTAGTCCTATAGTATTGATTCGTTTAACTAGACCCAACTGAACACATGAATTTTTTCCTAAGATAGGTTGCACTACTTCATCCACTATCATAAATCGAGTGGTGAAATTATTACCTTTAACTTTAACTGATGATACACTTTCATGAGTAACGTGCATTTTGTGATTGGAAAACGAAATCAATGACCGCACATTTGTATTCAATAATTTCAAATCAGCTTTTACGGCTAAGTCTCGCGACAAAACATTGCACTGAGCACCTGTATCCAATTTAAATTTAATTTTTCTTCCGTTGTCAAATTCTAAAATTTCATACCAATCAGAAATTTTCTGTTTTTCAGAAATACTATTTACAACGAAGCACTCATCAGATGCACCTTTTGTCGAATCGCTTACCGATAACACATTTTTAGTACGGCACATTTGAGAAAAATGTCCTTCCTTCTTGCAGGCAAAACAAGTCTTTTTGTATGCCGGACATTCTTTCTTCTTATGAATTTTCCCACATCTTGTACATTGACTTTTAGGAGTACTTTTTTTACCGTCCTTTACTTGGGGTTTAAATACAGCTGGATTAGGTTTATTTTTTGTTTTTATGGCTTCAATTTTCAATGGTTCGTTCTTCATGGAATCAATTTGGTTCCGTGCTTGTTCCGAAGCTTTACATATTTTTATTGCCTTTTCCAAAGATAAATTGTCATCGGACAACAGTTTTTCCCTATCTGCGTCACGATGAATGCCAACAACAATGCGATCCATTACTAAGCTATCGTGTAATTGACCAAAATCGCACGATTTACTTTTTCGCAATAATTCATTCAAAAAATCATCAAATTTTTCGTTTGGACCTTGTATCACTTTGTTAAAGATGAATCGTTCATACGTTATATTTGTTTTCGGCAAGAAATAATTTTCAAAAGCCTTCACAATTCCTTCAAGTGTTACTTTCGATTCATCCGAAAATGAATTAAAAACACTCACCGCTTCCGGTCCTATTGCTGTCATGAACAGGGCAATTTTCACATTTTCTGGCTTCTTTTCCAGTCCCACAACTATAGAGTACCATTCGAATTGCTGATACCATGTTTTCCATGACCTTGATATGTCACTGGTAGCTAAAATCAATGGCGGGGGCGGACGAGCACTTATGTTGCCTGTGCTACTTTCGGAAGTTTCCCTTGGCGGAGTTTCGTTTTGCGACGTCATTACTAATATTTTACGAAGCACATAAACTTTCAGTTCAATACGTAGGTTTCGGCACCATGTAACATTTATGCTGAAATGTTTACTAGAAAGTAGCTATTCAATAGAACCAAAAGCATATTTTATTTACAAGCGGTGAGTCACATAACAAACACGATTCTATCAACACAAGTTCTGAATGGCGCTGTTGCCAAACGCTAAGTAATAAACTATCAAGGGGCTACAGTTACAGTTATTATGACAATTAATTTTTGAATGACTAATCGCGTACCGTTGCACAGTTCAAATTACGAAGCAAGATAATTGGAGATCCCACCTTTATTTTTTAAAAATTTGTGTCACTTTAATGGTCGTTCATACTCCCCTCCCTCTAGCAGTGAAAAAAAACTTTATACAGCAGATTTTGCCTAATAACTCAACACTCATGGTGTTTGATACATTTTATTTGTTTGTAATGATGTTTTTTGGTCACAACCAATATGAAAATCACAAAAATAGTTACTTTAATTTTTAACATATATTTATCTTCTTCAGAATTTTTGACTTTTAATTTTACCTTGAATTTGACGTAAATGCAAGATATAAAATACAGAATTTTATAAAGGTACAAAAATTAACATAATATAATTGATTGTGTATATAATTTTTGAAAAAATAATATAAGTGCCGCAAATCAAAAACCATTTATAGCCACAATCGATTCAAAGCCCCCAAAAATGGCACAAACGTCCATAAGAAAATTCTACAGCATCGAAGGACCCCATTGCCAATTTTAACAAAGATCCGACCAAAACTGTCATTTTGTACTATAAAAAAATATGGGGTAGATCCCCATGAGGGGATGTACCTGCATAAGGACATTACAATCATTAAAATCATTCAAAAAAAAAAAACATGCAGCTGTTCAAAAAAACCCTTCCGGACCTGGGTTCGATCTCATTCCATCAGGAACTTCAACCTGACGCGCCTAACCACTTGACCATCGGGTCGCTCATTGAAGTAAGGATTTACGATAACACATATTGTTTTAGTTCAGTAGATCAGATGTTATGTGCGAACAAAAAAAATTTAGGAGTGGACTACTCCTAACATTTAGGGGGATGAAAAATAGATGTTGGCCGATTCTCATAGATACTGGATAAGCACAAAAAATTTCATCAAAATCGGTCAAGCCGTTTCGGAGGAGTATGGCAACGAAAACTGTGACACGAGAATTTTATATATTAGATTATAAATCCGACGTCATTTCCATCAAGTATTTCTATTAACATTGAATGCGGCATAAGATTTCAATTTTATTCATTACCTCTGAAATATATTGGCTTTTAGATATCAGTTAGTAAATTTTTCGTTGAAAATAGCGATCATGAGCTATACTTAGTTTAAACCAGAATGACAAATGAAGCAATGAAATTAAGTGAAACACTAAATAAGGAACCAACAGATTCAAAAAACGAAGGTGGAGTAATGAATAAATTATATTTAAGAAAATTAAAGAACACCTTGTGAAAAACTATTTGAATGTACAAGAAAAAAAAAGTACAAGTATCACATCATGATCAATTATTCTCTTTTTTTTTTTTTTTTGCTTTTATTTTGTGTTTTTTCTTACTGCTGCTGATTCTAATAAGAAAAATATTTTAGAACCGTATTTATTCAAAAAAAAAAAAAAAAAGAAAAAAAAAACGAATTGTTCACTCAGGTCACCTAACGATCTACCATACAAATAGAATTAAAGAAAATCACAGGGGTACGCACTTACAACAAAGTTATTAGACGCACATGTCTCATCTTACATTTAAGAAGGGGTAAGTGCGAACCCTGGCTTAAACACAGACTGATTAATGTATTTAACCAAAATAAACTATTTATACTATGAGTGATTATTGCTAAATAAAAACAACTTACATTTGCTCACTTGGTCTTATTAAAAGGACAGAGGAAGAATCACAGACGCAACTCTCTCAATCTTCAAATCACAGTTGTTCGCAAGACACGTGGAATATCACTGATTGCGTTTCATCCATGCAAGCAAGTGCTGATCTCTAGTATTAGGAATTATTCCAAGGCAACTACCTAACATATTTAATATGTGCCAGTAGTTTTTTACTGCTCATATTCACATAATTTAAGGTGGACGCACTTACCCTAGGTAGGGAAAGTGCGTACCTTAGAATAGGTGTCATAAACCAGGTCACAAAACCTATGCTTACGGTTTATTTGACATATTATATGCTTGAAAATCTTAGTAAAGGATCTGGAAAGAAAACTAAAAAAAAATTGTGAGTGTACAAGATTTTTCAACAGAGCAGCATCCCTGAGAACATGAACTTTGCAAAAAAGGGTACGCACTTACCAGAACTCACCCTAATTCAAGAAAAATATCAATGTACAATTAACAATTCCTCCATCTTTTAAATCTGTAATAACTGAACTGAAACTGAAAGAAGCATTAACTTATATTAAAACGTGCAATAACATTAAGACGAAAAATTGTCAAATGCATTTTTCCTTTAATTGCATCCACTTTTATCTTTATTTATGTACATTTTTCCATAGTTCTTATATTCAATATCTCTGGAAAAAAGTGTCGGTTATAGTGTCACAATTAAGTTTTTTAAAGACTTTTCAAAGTAGAAGTCTCAGCTAAAAGAAAAAAGGAAATTCATCACAAATTGTAATTACTAGTAGATAACTTTTTGAGACTCTCGTATTGCGCTTAGATAAGAAAGTCTCTATTTAACATGAATAGCATCTGTTTTTCGTATGATTTATTTGCGCTTTTATTTCTCTTTATCTATTGTTTATCATATTTAAAATATAATATCTTACTGCAATTAGGTTGCTCGAAGTTAATTATTTGCGCTTTCAGAAGGACATATTTCCTTAAGTTTGTAAGAGTAACTCCAATTATTTACCACATGCACCAATATTAAAATTCTCCTCCAAGAAATGCTTAGAAGTATTTCCATAAATTGAATTTTGAATTGAAGTTCAAGAAATATAGGTTTCAAGTATGCATTTCTGTATCTGCATTTCATTCTTCTAAGCGTAAAAAAGAAAAGTTGTATTCAGTTGCTACTAGAGAATTTATTCAGCTTCAAAATTTTATTCGTTCACAATAGGCATTGATACTACGTTTCTCTTTATAACACAGGAATAATGCTATCTAATATTTTGTCGCAATGCGTTTCAAAAACTATTTTTCATATCTAGGAGTAATACATTTATGTATTCAATATTTAATACCCTATTTTGAGGGCAATTTGTGGGTATTGAAACTAAAAGTGGACTTTTAAATAAGAATTCAAGACCAAATAAATATTCAAACCTATTTTAATGACTAAAAAAGTATATTTTAACTAAGCCATTTAGTTTACTGATTCTCAATGACGTTTTGTTTGAAAAAAGGCTTTTAAATTTGATTAGCTGTAAGCCATAACATGCCAGCGTGTACTATCTTTTTTTTAACTCTGTTTAAAAAAAAGGGGTGTTGGGGTGGAAAACTATTTATATCACTATTTATTAAATGAAAAAAAAGAAGAAAAGAGCTTGATGCCAAAGTACCACTAGTGCGTTTTTCTTTCTTGTGTATCTGCAATTAAATAAAATGTACATATGCACACAGCATTTTATCCCTTTTCGACCACTCAAACTCTAAATTGAAATATTGTATTACTTAGTTTTGTACTATGTTCTAAACTATGTTAAAAATGAGTTTTAGTAACAGTTTATAAAGAGTAACATTACATTTGAAACAAAAATGGAAAAATAATTTTAAAATAAATAATCATTTAAAGGCATATCTTATATTATAATATGATTTATGAAATGAGTTTGAAAATAAACGGTGTCCTTAATAATTTTTCAATCAAAATTTTAAGCAACAACTGTAAGGAAAAAGCTTAAAAATATAGGTATGATTGAAATTATTTGATAGTCATAGATAATTTTAGTTAAAGTAAAATACAATAACCAGACATCCAGAGTTCCTATAGCTGACACATATAGATGTTGCTACTGTTGAAACAAATGGTTAAATCTAAAAAATAATTTTTTTAGAATTATTTTCTAAAATAATTTGGAACATTCTTTTGAAATCTTTTTCTTTTAATAAAAAAAAAAAAAAAAAAAGAAAAACATCATATTACAAAATTGGTAACGCTTTAAATATTTTCTTTAGTTGAAAATGCTATCTTTAAAAACTGTTTTCTTTGGAGGAGAGGGTGCAGCTTTAGGGAACATTGTCTTAAATTTAAAAATAAAAAAAGCACTTTATATAAATATCACGAAAATATGTATTGCGATTAACGGAAACTGCGATGAGGTGATGTGTAACAAATTTACGTCATGAGTAATTACTCTTATGGTGAAATTTTGAGGGATTGAATCTCAGTTACAAAGTAATCTTACAGTATTTTTTTTTCAAATCAGTCATTTAACTTTTTAACTATAAACGCGTTTTAAAAATAACTGAAAAGGGGTTTTAAAAATTATACTAAATTTTATCGATAGCGTTTTCAAAACCAATTTACTCTAAAAGATAAAGATAAATTTTTTCAGTCTTAAAAGAAAATGTGACATTGATATATCTAGCTGTATTTCTCTTACTTCTACGTTTTGAATTCTAAAATATCGTTTTCACCCTAAACGTTATATCGACAGAAGTTGAAAGTTTTTCTAAACCAAAGCACGAAGAGCAAACTATTGGGATTCTACATTGCTGCTCAAAGAGCTATACAATGTAAACAATGGCTTTGCCTACGGCGTTGAAAACAAAAGTAAGGGAGAGAAAAATTGCTTTTCGTGGTTTAAATAAATTTTTCCATTTTTTTTTTGTTTATTTCGTTAAGAAAATTAAATATTAACGGGATATGTTGTGAAATACTCGGAAAAAAAACTGGAGATTAATCTTCTGCCTGTCGCAATATATAAGTAAATAAATGAATGTATTTTTTCTAATCTTTAGTATAACTTAATGCGAAACTTTCTCTTATTTTTCAAACTATTATGCTTTCCCATCCACTCTTTTAATGCTATGCATCTTAGTCATGTACTTACAAACTCAATATGAAAGTTGTATACAGGGATGATTCTAGAGATTTAACATCTTGGCCCATAACGGTTGATAGAAACATTAGAGGTGAAATAATTGAGTAGAGTGCTCGAAACAGCCAAAATATGACTTTAACTTTTTTGAAACGCAACGAAAATATGTACTTTTGCTTAAGATGAGCAGTTGTTCTGTCTAATCCAGGATTCCTTTTTAAAAAAAAACTGGGGGAACGTATTAATAATTACTGCCTCATTTATACTCCTATCTGATTTTTTATTTTTTTAATTAAAACAGCTAGAATCAAAGGATATAAAGTAGCAGAACGATAACTTGGAGACAACTGGTGTAAATGGCGGAGAAATAACAACAGATTGCATCAGTTCTAGCTGTTGCTGATATCGGGTGAATTAAAAAAAACTACCGCATTTTTAAGTGATATGAACTTAGCACTAGTTTTGCGTAAACTTCTACTTGTACCACTTACATCAAGAATTAATAATTATATTATACCAACGCGAGTTTTCACCCTTCCTGTGTATCATCAACTCTCTATAGGCTAAAATAACACAGCTCAGTTGGAAAGTATTATTATATGTTAGTTAAAGTTGAACTGTTTCTCCATAATCAGTAATTTGAATTAAAAAAAATCAAGGTTTTAATTTCACTAATCACATATCAAATTAAAAAAAACATCTCACTACCAGTGCACGATTTTGAGGGTCACGGTGTCGGATCGAGATTTAGGTTTTAGGTCAATTTGCACCAGATATGTACCCTGGTAAAGCCTGACTGCATAGGTCCTAGTTCGGCTGCAAAGGGAATCCAAAGTTGCTATTTTAGCCCCAGAAAGCTCTTGAAATCGAGCTTTGAACTCAATTATTGCTATTTGATTGATGCATGCACCCACAGAGTACATTCATAATATCGGATTGATCCCCACTCCCTTTAATTTGTACGTTAAATATGTCAGCAAAGCGAATGTTGCGTAAAAACTTCAATTTCAATGAAAGAGCCATTTTTAGCCTACTTTCCCGTTAAAAATAAAAGAAAGACGAAAAAAGTATTAAAAGTAGCTTAATGCATCTAAAAAATATCGCCAAGTCTAAAAAATATCTCCAAGTTAAAAAAATATAGCCAAGTCCAAAAAATTTCGCCAAGTTAAAAAAATAAAAAGGTAATATGAATATCGAAAAATTAAAAATTTGAAAGTAGGGTATTGAGATGGGGAATTTGTGTGTCGGTCGGTCTGTCGGTCTGTCGGTCTGTCTGTCTGTCCCCCCCTAATAACTTTTGAATGAACATTCCGATTTGGACAAACTTTTTTTGTTGAAAAGATCTCGGCGAGTACAGCTCATTCCTATATTTGATTTTTCGATTTGAACAATTTTTGGTTCAACTTTGAACCGTTCAAATAACCTGTCCCGCGATGCTAACTTTTGAGTGAACAGTCCGATTTGAACAAACTTTTTTTTTGTTCGAAAGATCTTTTCAAGGATACTTCATTCCCGTATCTACATTTCCGATTTGAACAATTTTTCGTTCAACATTATACCGCTCAATCAAGATGTCACCCCTAATAACTTTTGAATGAACAGTCCAATTTAAACAAACTTTTTTTGTTCGAAGCATCTCGGCAAGGATACTTTATTACCGTATTTAAATTTTCAATTTGAACATTTTTGGTTCAACATTGAACCGTTCAAGCAACCTTTCCCCAACTAATAACTTTTGAGTGAACCGTCCGAATGGAATAAACTTTTTTTTGTTCGAAAGATCTCGGCGAGTACAGCTCATTCCCATATTTGATTTTTCGATTTGAACAATTTTTGGTTCAACTTTGAACCGTTCAAACAACCTGTCCCGCGATGCTTTTCAAAGAACTTTTGAATGAACTGTCCGATTTGAACAAACTTTTTTTTGTTCGAAATATCTTATCAAGGATACTTCATTCCCGTATCTACATTTCCGATTTGAAAAATTTTTCGTTCAACATTGAACCGCTCAATCAAGCTGTCACCCCTAATAACTTTTGAGTGAACAGTCCGATTTCAATAAACTTTTTTTTTTGTTCGAAGGATAGCAAGGATATTTCATTACAGTATTTAAATTTTCCATTTGAGCATTTTTTCGTTCAACATTGAACCGTTCAAGCAACCTTTTCCCACCTAATAACTTTTGAGTGAATCGTCCGAATAAAATAAACTTTTTTTTTGTTTGAAAGATCTCGGAGAGGCTTTCCATATTTCGCTTTTTGATTTGAACCATTTTTCGTTCAATATTGAACCGTTCAGAAAAAAAAATAACATTAGAGTCTACGGGGAATTTAAGTTGAATGTTGATCCTGAACTTAAAGTCGGATTTCCTTCAAACTAACTTTGTAAGAAAATGGTTTTGATAAATAATGTTGGTAAAGTACTTGTCTGAGTAATCTTCTGTGAGGACTCTGATTCCGACTTCGCGAACATGGCGGAAATGCAGGCTCAGAAAAAAAAATGACTGAACGTGCAGACGATTTTTTGTTTGTTTGTTCATTTGTTTTATTTTATTTATTATTATTATTATTATTATTTTTTTTTTTGCAGACGATTTTTTTTGTAACAAAACAAAACGAGAACATTTTATTCGTTATTTATATTTAACAACTGGCAATGGATTAAAAGTGAAATTCGAGACATTTTATTAACGGACGAGTTTTTTTTTCTTTCTTTGATAAAGTGTGTTTTGATGCTCTTTGTACTTTTATTTATTTATTTATTTATTTTATTATTATTATTTTTTCTTTTTTTGAAAACGATGGAAGATTTTTTCTACGGAGGAACTGTAACAGTTACACTCTTTAAAAGGTGCGACAAAACTTTATTTATTCGTGAATTACTTTTTACGTGTCTATTTCATCTGATGAGAGGAGTATATTTTGCTTTTCGAAATCAGCTCTAAGTGCTAAAAAGGTATGTTTGACATAATTTTCAGTCTCAGATAATCAAGAAAATGCGAGAATGCCGATGCCGATGTACGGGAAAGTAGGCTCGTTTAGTTCTTGACAGAACTTCTTGTAATTCTAGAGACGGTGAAATCAGAATTTTCAAGCCGAAAAAATTTCGAGGGTGAAAATTGGATACAATTCTATATTTAGATCCATTTGTGTTAAATATGAGCATAGGTAAGAAGATTTGAGTGCATAGCATCTCGTTCCAATCGCAAAAAACGGCCTAGATTTTGATTGTTTGGCTCCCAAGGTGCAACCGCGTTTTCTTTTTAACTATAAGCATTGGCACAGTATTTGACATTCCAACACATTTGGCGCCTCTGGTCAATGTCATGTAGAAGAGGGGGCAGATTTATTTACATTGTTAATGTATTCAGCTGGCTCATACTGTAAGCAATAATAAGAAAAAGGTCAAAAAAAGTTTACTTTCAAAGAATTGCTTTTCAGGGCTAAAATAGCAACTTTGGACCCCCGTTGCAGCCGAACTAGAGCCAGTGCAGTCAAACCGCTTTACCTGGGTACATATCTAAAGCAAATTGACCTCAAACCAAAATCTCGTCCAAAGCCGTGACCCTCAAGATCACGTGTCGTTTGGTAGTCAGTAAATAATTAATGGGAGCCCTAAGTTTGATTTTTTTTTTTTTTTTTGCAAAGTTCAACTTGGAAAAATACAGCCGTAGATTGTTTTTATAAAATTGTAGATAAAATTGTTTCTGTTGTATTTTTAAAGGTAAGTTATAAAATCGAAAACAATTTTCACAACAAATAATTTGCTATAAGCTTTAGAAGACTTTTTTCAGTGATGTTTGCTAGTTCTTTATTTTCTCCAATATTAGTACAGAAATTAGTTAATGAAAACATTGCAATACTTTTTTTTACAATTTATGATCAAACGATAGGAGTTACTTTTGCTACAGCTGACTTCTAGCAGTATCAATTTGATTTTGAACACTTTTTGACAGAAAAATTGCATTATTCCTTACAGATCAAGTACCACAACAGTTACGCTTTCATCTGTTGAGAATAACTTATTTTCAACTCTTTTATTCTAAAAGGATCAACTTGAATCCATGGCATAATTTTAGTTGTTCTTGTTGTTGCTTTCATTTTCATAGCTAACCACCATTACGAATATACTAGGTGACCCGTGCGGAATTCCGCAAAAAAAAAAAAAAAACTCTAAACTTAAAATTTAATACGACAATTTTTAGTGGCTTCATTTGCACAACATCGCCATCTACTGCCGTCGTTCTGACAACTTTTCGAAAAGATCAAAGACAAGTTCACTTTTACAACTGACTACAAAAGTGATACCCTATATTAAAATCAAATACCCAAGGCTACTACTAAACTAAATACTAACGTTATCGCAAAACTACCATAGTATTTTGAAACAATAAAAGTAACAATTAAGGTTTACCGAGCTAAGCCTTGGCTTGAAATGTCGCATTTAAAATTGATTTGAACAACAATGTAACGATTTTTACAGATGAGCAAAAAATTTAACTTTTTCAAACTTCAATCGCTTATAAGTCGCTTAAACGTGGATTTTCGAGATTCTCGTTACGCGGCGCTAGCGGAGAAACGTTCTAAAGAACGCATTTTTTTTAATCTTTCGAATGAAATCAAAATGGAGACGATACGACAATTATTTCGCTAGATAGAGTCAATTTTGTGCCCAAAAATTGAAGTTCGAATAAAAAACGAACTGACGCTTTTTAGAGGGTGGGTCTAATTTTCGTCAATAGCCCGCGGAATAAGCTTCAAAATCATAAATTTTCTTGCAATTCGATAAAGAAATGAGCGAGTTTCGACCGGGTATAGGATTCGGCTTAGAGAAATAATATATGGAGATATTTTGCCATTACCTTGATGATGGGAATTCTTTATTTTCATAACTAGCCGGGTACCCGGCCCTGCCTGGGTTTCTGTGGGTGTAGGGTGGTTTAGTGAAACTCATTCATAAATTTCCCAACACTAAAGTGCATATCTATAAACATAATGGCTGCTTCTGTAAACAATGTCTATGTTATGGATAAACTATAAAAAATATAATGCAAGCTAAAAAAAATAGCAAGCTACAAATAATGTTTGAGTAGATAGGAAATGTTATAAGCTTGGTATATTACAATAAATATATATTTACAGTATCAATCGCACTGAAATTAACCATTTCCAAATATTGCTCGTTAAATAAGTCCCATTATTAGTTTATATCCTCGTGACAACATTGGTGAGGTGAAAACATCTTATGTACCTAATTTAGAAATTTTTTTGACTATAAACACTTTCTATTCTCTAACTATTGCCAAAATCAATTTTTTTTTATTTCACCCGTTAGCGATTGTTGGCTCAGATAAATATAAAAATCCTTAGAAGGCAATAAATTCCATACTTACTCCAGAGAAGCCTTGGTTCAAAATTTTCAATATGATTAAAATCAATATTGTTGCTGCATGGCACCAAATTTTTGCAACAATGGGTTGAAAATTTAATCATTTAATGGGGAAATGACATAAAATTAACTGTTTTCCACAATAACTTTTTTAAACTAAGCTTTTTAGAAATAAATTATAGCTTATCCTGCTCCCTGTTACTGTAGCTATCTACGGTGAAAAAATGGTTAAAATCGGTCCAGTAGTTTGGAAGATTACCCCGGACATACGTTTTCAAAAGTAGTCTTTTATGTATATAGATAAGACACAACAAGAAGGATTTACAGCCAAACGAGAGGAAATATGCTGGGAAGCGAACTCACAATATCTATCATTCGAAGAGAAGCTTCTACCTTAAAGCTATGGAGGTGCCCCATTTTCAGTTCAGAATGTGAATGAAAATAGGATGAATGATTGTGTGCACTATGATCATGACTTTGATGTTGACTGCTCCTGCACATCTAACATTATAAATATAAAGCAGTAAAGTAATCGCCAGGTGCTAAAAAGCACGAAACTGCAGTGAATGGATGGAATTAACGAGTTGGTGGTGTATTGCATATTATTAGCATAGTTTACTCTGATTTAAATGTTGGTAAGAAAATAACATTGTTTATTCTTAGGCCACAATTAAATTTGAAAAAAAAAGAAAGAAAGAAACAAAAATGATGTCTTAGATTTTTTTTTTTTTTTTTTTGTAAAAAATAGTTTTTGCAAGACACCAATCGTTTTGCTAAGGTTTGGTGCCAAAGCTGTTGAAAAAAAGAAGTATTACTATTGCAGGTTCAAATTCCTCATACTATACCTAATCAAAATAATAATAATATTAGCAAGTTTCAGTAAATCATACGAAAAAAAGCAATGGCTTAAAATTTCCTATGTATATAAAGAATTTGTTTAAGACACTTATCGTTTTCTTCACATCTCGCCTCAAAACATTGCTATCACAGATTCAAATAACTCATACTATATCTGAGCAAAATAAAAAATAATAGTAAGCTTCAACACACAAATGATATGAACAGCTAATTATCGTTTTGGATAAACTCATAAAAATGATAAACAGCTCAAATGAAAACCCCAAGTATAATAGAAAGAAAACACTTATTCCAATGACACGAAATAATTACAGCGCAGAAAAATATTTCCAGCTACAATACACTGTAAAAACCAAAAATAGCACTTTGGAAGTTACTCATAAAGCACCTCGAATGCCACTCGAATGTTGAAAAAATCACGTTTTCTTTCGGAACATTTTCCGGGCTATAGTCTGAATTACTTTACTAAACTGTCATGCGCACCTGGCGCTCCAGCTGAATTAGTGTTTTTGTTTGCTCTCTGAAAAGCAGCAAAAAATGTATTTCAACAGAAAAGCCTTTTTTATGCCTTTCTTTCTTAAATGATAATTTACTGCCTGCCTTTCAGCGAATAACAATTTCCATTAGCTCCCGCTGAAAAGCGTAAAATTTTTGCCTTCCGCCTTTTGTTCGCGAATTGTGTGGAAAGAATGGTTGTTTCTTTTAACTGCCCTAAAATTTCACAATTTGTTTCCTTAGAATGTATTTATTATATTGAGTGAGAATTTAGTTGCTGGGAATAAATTTTGTGATGGGGTATGAGTCCAACTAATGCCAACTCATTTAAGTGACCACAGCAGCTCCTGTACCTTCTTGGTATCATTTATTGATACAGTCAATCCTCGATAAATCGAGCTCGCCTAAAACTAATTACTATTAAAACGAACTACTGATTTTCTTAGGTAAAACCTTCCGCGTATTTACGTATGCGTCAGGTCTCTGATTTTACCAAAACAGGAGTGATACGTAAGATAACAATAAGAGGAAGAATAATAAGAAGCATTTTGAGCCGCATCAAACAACGTAGAACGTCGCTAATTTCAAATTCGTAGTTTAGTTGAATGTGTCAACAGGATAGAGCAAACGCAAGTTTTAAATTGAAAACTTCGGAGAGTTCCCATTCATAACCCATCACCCCTTTTCTAAGTGGAATGGTTCCCGAGTGCTACGTGTGGGTTCCACGGACGGACAGTACAAAATCGATCACTTCCTCCGGTTTACTGTTTATAAGACTTCAGGTAAAACGAACTACTAAAACTATAATGTCAAATTATAATTGCAGGAACAAATAAGATCTATTGACTGGAAAGAGTAGTTAATCCCTTCAGTTGGAATTATGAAATAGTTTAAAGAAGTTTTCTAAAAATTTTCAAGCGCCAAATTATATTAATATTTCAAGAAGTATATCGCAAAAAAAAAGTGACAGTTACATGTTATTTTTATCAAATAAACTAAAAGTCTGAGCGATATCAAATTTCTGAGCCAAGCATCAGGTGACAGTTTTTATTTCATTTATGACAGTTTTATCTGTCAAAAAGTTTTTGAAACTGTCTTTAACCTATCAAGTATAATATCATCAATATACATATATATCTAGTTTTTGAGTGCTTTCAAAATTAATGAAGCTGTCAAAATGTTGTCACATATTTTGATATACTTTTTCTGCAGTAAATTTAGGGAAGAGAAAAACATTTCCACCCTGACACTTGAAGGTAGAGAATATGTGGACATCCTTCGATATTTTCCGTCATTTTGAGAGTGTAACTTGCAATATGTGCTGAAAAAGCTTAATGTTATGAAAAACATATATTTTATATGCATAAATATATTTTTTTGGATTTCAGGGACAAAACTGCAAAATTAGTTTTTTATCACATATATGGAATTTAAAAAAAGGAAGATATGAGAAGTTTTCTTCAAATATGCATCATTTTATGAGCGCCTTTAAAAAAAAAAAAACTTTTTAAACTATTAAATAACCATCTAGTTTGTGTTATGAAATAAAATAGTTAGTGCAGACATATTCCATGCTAAAAGTCTTCTTTTTAGGCGACTTTTATTGTTTTTGTTTTTAATTCTGAGTTACTCAACCTTTAGTGGACCATGTGGCTTTAACATGCTGTATTATTATAACGTCAATTTTGTTTCAATGTCACTAATGAAACTCTTTCATACTCCTTTTGTTGATAATAATGTTGAAAATTATTTTTAAAGCTATATATATGACTCAGAGGGTTTACTTAATGTACTGAATTTTAATTTTCCGTCGTTTTAAACGAAGTTACATAATTTACTGGAGAAATTGAAATCACATTTTTCACAATCAAGAATGATCTAAAAACCTTTTAAAGAGAAAAAAGAGCATTTTAAGGAATAAAAAAAAACAATTATCACTCAAGTTAGAACATTCATTACGTGTCTGCATGTTCCGGTTTTATATGAAACCCCTTTATCAATGTCTAAAGATGTGAGTTCCTGGAATAGTGATCCGTATGAAACCCACACTCAAAGTATTCGCCACAGTTAATTTTGCAGAGCAAAGTCTGTTTTATACTATTGCTCGTATTGTATTTAAACTGAATGCAAACTAATATAAAAATTTATTGCATTTCTTCGTTCTATAAATCGTTCCTTTGATAGATAGAATTGGATACATTTTTGAAAAGTAATCATTCAAACAAAATGCTTTCAGTATACCCCTCAATAAACAAATCCATTTTAAATTCATTACTTCTCAAATTATGTTAGAAACATAATTTGATGAGTACGTAAAATCATATCTGATTAAACTAATATTAATTTTCCTTGAGCAAATGCATTTCAATTTCGTTGAAATTGATTTAGCTATGATAAATGATCATTTACAAAATTTTAATAAGCTTACTGAAATTTTGACAGAAAATAGTTGCATTGTATTTCGAAGCTGAATGAATAATTACGTTTAGGTTCCTAATGAGAGACGAACATGATTAATTAGTTTTACCCTAAATTATTGATTTTACGGTTTATCACTTATGAATATAATATTTGTTTCTGCATGAGTGAGAAATCTCTCCCGTTTTATATCAGTATTTTTAATTTAGGTTCAATATATCTTAGACTATAGATGTACTTCACCCCCGTAAGTCGTCATCAAATGATGAATAATTATTTATGCAAGGTATTGAATATATTTATTAAAATCAAGTAAGGGAGTGTGGGGCAAAGTGAAATAGGTAACTTAGCTCGCCTTTTCTAAAATGAAAAAATGGAAATTTATTTAAAAAATTACAGTACATAAAAATAAATGTATCTTATAATAAAACCTGCGTTGAAACATTATTTTTTAATTTTAGTAGTAAATTTTTATCTCAAAAAAGTAGAAAAATTTCACTTTAAAAATACATGAAAGCAATATTAAAAAAATAAAGCATTTCTCTAATGAATTATTCTCTACTTGATTATTAATAGTTCTTTTCAAATGAATGCGTAAGTAAAAGAATGAATGACTTTTTTTTTGATAACGAATAGTTAAAGTATCTAATCAATTAATATAATGAAAAAAACAAGTCATTGAATTAAGTAGTTTATGAATAAAAGAATAAGTAAAGGGATGAAACAATAAAGGAATTATTAGAAGCTGCAATGCAAATTAATTCATTAATAAGTTAAAGATTGAAATTGTAAATGAAAGGATCTTGGATCTATTTCACTCTGCCACATCCACTTTGGTTCGCATGCACTTGACTAATTGTAAAAATATTTAATAGAAAAAGTTTAATATCAAATAAATATAACACTTTACCGAATATTAGTGGGTGTGAACAAATGTTTGAAGTGTTAATAACAATAACTTTATAATTTATAGCAGCAAAAATATATTTTCAGTTGCAACAAAATATTGCAATATGTGTGTCATTAAAAAAAAAAATTGATTGACTTATGCCATTCTTTGATTTTCAGTTGTAATTTTTCATAACTAGAATAGACTACATGTGCTACTACTTAGTTAAAATATTACTACATAGGTAGCACCGAACGGGGAGTAACTGCTTCCCCATTTTACTTTGCCCCAAATTCTCCTACTTGGGGGGGGGGGGAGGAGCTTTTAAACAAGGTTTTAGACTGATAACATGATGCAAGGAAAGCGCCGAAAGCTTGTATTTTTTGAAACGTTTCAAGAGCTCAAAATCCACTAATATACCTTTGCTTATGTTGCTTATGTTCAGCCTCGAAATTAAATTGCTAACTTTATTTACAATGAACTGCATAATTTTATTGCAATTTTAATTTTCTCTTCGGAAAAGAAAGTTGGTTTAAAAATCTTCTCCCACCATGCAACGACACAGCAAGTATAATAAAAGCTAATATAAAAGCTTGCAAAAACGTAATAAATTAAATGGTTCAGAGTATGAGTTGTTGCATTGCAAAAGCACTGTATGTCGTTAAAATTGGGATTTTTAAATTAAATCTTACTAAAAATGACGACTAATCGTTTCTTTTTATTTTTTGTATATTTTTATAAACAACATGTAAAAATAACTCATTGAAATATCCCAAATTATATCGAAACAAGTTTAAGCAATTTTCGTAGCATCAATTAACGTTGGCATATACCCGGGATACATAGCTACGTAAAGTACAACAAGAAATTAATTATTCAGGAGCCTTCACACACACACACACACACACACACACACACACACACACACACACACACACACACACACACACACACACACACACACACACACACACACACACACACACACACACACACACACACACACACACACACACATCTGTTATAAAGGCATTTAAAAATTCGTTTTTATAATTGTTAAACTTATATTTATAAAATAATACTTCCTTCGGACTTGGATTTATGTTTCTCACCCTCACCCCCTTCTTTAAAACATATATTTTGTGTTTGACGGATATGTTTTCTATATTTTGCTTCCTTTTGAGCATTTGTGTAGTAATTTAATAACACAAAATGACTTTTTAATCACAAAAACCTATTTGTTTATTTTTGGTCCATCTTTTATGTGAAATATGTATGATTCCGTAATCCAGCAGCATTGAAGAGATTTAGGGAAACAAAAGACAATGAAAAGGTTTTGTTTGTCTTCAAGAAAGTATAAACTAGAAATTAAAAGTTTATTCGATTGAAACGATGAGATAATATAAATTGTTATTCGATAAATTGCGGTAGTAAATTATAACCTAAAAAAATAGGCAAAGTATAAAAAACCTATTGGACAAGATACATTTTTTTTCAAGTTTTTATTCTTTTCAGGATAAAAATAAAGGCTAATTTAGTTTGGGCATCAGGTGTGTATGACAGCTTGGTAGAAAATATGTTTCAATAAAATTGAGCCCAAACGTGACTTTTTTACTATTTAAGGATCTCATGACTGAAAATGTTTTGCAATATGACTAGTGTTTGTATTTTTTTTTAGTTTGATTTTAGCTTAATGTTTATATTTTTATTAGTATTGTTATTTTTTTTAAAGAATAGTAAGAAATGTTTCACAACAATAAGAATAATTTATCGCAATTTCTTTTTTTTCTTTTTCTTTCTCTTCTTTTTCGATAAACAATAGAAAAGGGAATATTTTAAACAGGAAAATTAATACAATGGCAGAGTAAAGAAATGTTATGCAATATTTCGACTGTTTTGGTCCATTAAATATCAAATTTATTACAAGTTGTTTGCTTTTTTACTCTGGTAATTATTATAAGGTACTTGTTGACTGTACTTGCTAGAGTTTTCCCAAACATAGTTTATAAGAGGAAATCGTTTAGCATGAATCAATTTTTGGGCAATGTGAAATGGGTAATAAACATCAGGCACTTCTAACTGACCAAATGGGAAATATATTTTTAAATGTGCAAATAGGGAAGAAATGGGGAAAATGGGACAGTTGCTTTTGTATGCTAAAATGAAATGAAGAATTTTTTTTAGCCTGTCTTTTATTCCATTGCAGTATGAATTCCATTTTTTTTTTCAATAAACCGATAGTAAGCGGAAAATAAAAATAGTGTAAATCATTTAAAGCTAATTACTATTAACTTTTGATAAAGGTTGACGGATAATTAAAAAAAAGCACCTGTGTTTAAGTAACTTTTTATTCTACAGTTAAAAAAAATGATTTTTTTTTACAAATGACGGTGCAAGACCTTTAATTACATGGAACTAAGTTTAGATGGCTTATATCGCGTGCAATTTGATGAAAGTGTAGTAAAAACAAGTTAAAATCGTATTTAATTATAGATAAAATTTTGTAAAAAAATCATGCAGGGAAAGCGATTTTTATTTGTAAATACATTATTTAAAGATATTGTTGGGCTTATAAATGAGTTGATTAACCCTTTAACGTCCGGTGTGCCGAATTTGGCACATACCTTCAGAATCATTTTGCCTCAGCAGCTAAATGAGTTATTCCACAATGGAAAATTGTGACCAGGGACGTCATTTCGAAATTTTCCAGAGGAGGGCAAAGGGTGCATACGCAATGTAAAATTTACCAAAAAGTGGCAAAAACCACGCCCACTTATATACCAATACATTGATTTCCCAAAGTCGGGGGGGGGGGGGGGGAATTGACCGCCCCTGCCCCCCCCCCCTTCATGACGGGCCTGATTGTGACGTGTTCGGCACATACTTATCTACCGGCAGCAGTAAATTGACCCCCCGTTATGCCCCGGCGGGACTTAGAACCCCAAAAATTTCAAAAAATTTATGCTAGGTAAAAATGTTTTTTGATGTATTTGCAACTCAAAAAACCAAAAATATATATGAAAATTCATTGGTAACTTAATTTGGGACATAAGGGATTAAAGCAACTCATTTTATCATATTCTTTTCGTTGATTTGAACTCTGAAAACACTTTCAAGTCGCTAACGATCCTCTACCCAGGTAGCACAACCCAAACAGCACTACTTTGTCCTTTGGACGTCCTAGAAATGTCATTTCAGGACTAACTCAAAATATTAACTCATCCTTCGGACGTTTAAATTTCATCCCGCGGTAATCGAGGGACAGCCTAGGGACCGTTCAATGTCCGCGAAGTGTTCATCCCCAGTTGGTCCCTGTGTTGTCAGCAGCCATCCCGAGGACTTAAGCCTTTCGTGGTCCTCAGGACGTTCAGAAAACATTATCCCCAGGTTGTTAAAATGATGTCAGACGTTCTTTTATTGGCTATGTCTAGGACCAAGCTTTTTGTGGTTGGTCCTTCGGACGTTAAATGGACTAATTAAAATGAACAAAAGACGTCCTACGAACTATAGCCGTTCAAATTTTGGTTCTCTTTAGAACATTAGACGGACAACACATCAAGTGTTCAACGAAAAATTTAATTAATAATTTGGCTGTCTACAAGTACTCGAGGGATCTTTTACATGATGCCGCTTTATCATACGACATGATCGCTGTCGATTTTCTGCATCATGAAAATCCACTGACTGGAGCCGGATTCGAACCCGCGCTTTTGGGCGTAAGAGGCCAGCGTCTTAACCACTATACCACTCTGTCGGTGGTAAAGTGTCATAATTTTAATCTTTTCGGAATTAAAAAAGCCCCTTTGATTTCAGAAAAAAAAAAATGTTCGCTATCTTTTCGGCATTAGGGCATTTCTTCAACCTCGGTGCGAAAAACTATTGTTTTGGAAAACTATTTCAGAACTATTTTTAAAATTTTAATAATAAAAAATATTACATCAGTGAATGATTTTTAAGTAATACTAATACAATTCAAATACATTTGAAAAAAAAAAAAAAAAACCCTGTATTTTTGCCCTAAAGTAAACTATTTAAGAATGATAATAACAAATTTCAAATGTGTGTGCTTATAACAGAAAATGGTGTATTTACTTATTTTTATTTTTATTTCTTTTACAATTAAAATATGTCAATTTAAAAAAAAATCGTCTAATAAATTTAAGGATAGTTTGTTTTTATAATAATTTAAAACTAAAATTTTTATTTTAGAGGTTTAAAGAGAAAAAAAAAAAACGTCAGTAGAATTATATTTTACATTTTATAATGAATTTAAAAAGAAAAAGAAAGAAAAAAAGCTTAAAACAATCATCATTAAAAAAAAATTCTTCAAGATATACTGTAGTGTATTATTAACAGGCCATTATCCTAGTATAAACTTTAATAAATCAAGTTCAAATTTTGATGCTTTAAATTTGAGAGAAAGAGAGCATTTTGGCTTTTTTTTTTAATTTTAACCTCTATCAAAATTTGCAAGAATTTTGACTATCATGAGCGTTTTAAAAATGTATGTCCATTTCCACACACAAAAATTCGAGCTAAATCATTTTTGACTCTTAAAATAATCTTCTAATTTTTTGTTTATTAATATACTTTGAAAATACTTCAATTTTTATGTAACTTCGTTCATTTCTCGGCTTTATAGTAGTTAAATATTTCAACTTTACTTTTAAAAAAATCCAAGTTCTTCGGAACAAATCGCCCACTTTTCCATTTTGAATAAAGTATATTAGAAGTCCAAAAATTTCATAGATGAATATGGAAAAAAAATTCACTTCGTACTCACCACTTTCACTCAAAATACGAATTTTCGAAGTTAAATAAGTAAGTCCTATAATCGACTGATTTGACTCATTTGCAGGACATCCTAAGAATGAAGACCGCAGGATATCAGAAAATGAAGTCCTTCGTACGCCTTGAAATGTTGCAGTTTACTTCAGGCTATCCGGAGGACAATAATAAAATTTGTACTTGGGACGTCCTATATGATGCTCCTTAGGATGACCTCATGTCATCGAATTTTACAGTACACCATGACATAATTAAAAAAAATATTTCGGACAAACACAAGCTTGTTTTGTATTTATTTGGTTTTTAAAATTAGTTGCAGAGCTACTTTGAGATTCCCACTTCATATTTAATTGTAAAATTTCAAAAAAAAAAATTGTATTTTTTCAAGGAATTTTTTCCTTTAAAAATTTGTAGCACATTTTTATGTTTAGTGAGTTTAAATATTATTTTCATGCTTCGTATAAGTTTTGTGCATCATAGTTTACTGTCATTTGTAGTAAATTTCATTGAGAAAATAAAAAATAAAATTTTCCTTACAACTTGAAAATAATATCCTAAAAACAATTGATTTTGTTGAGACTTGGGACATCCTTAGAGATAAGTTCCCAGGACATCTGGAAAAAAAGTCCGTGGTACGTCCTGAAAGGATGCGGATCCCTTTTGGTTATCCTTAGACCTAAAAAAAATAGTCCGTGGGACGTCCTGGGAGGCGCATCTAAGGATCGCCAAATTTCATCGATTTTGACATCGGGCCAGATTCGGACGTTCAGGACATAAAATGAACGTCCATTGGACGTTTCATGCTGTCTGGGAAATAACCTTTAAACGTTTTTAAGCGGTTGTTATAACGTTAATAACCATTTTACAACCTTTAATAAAACGAAGCGTGCTACTTGGGTATACAAATACGCCATACGGAAACTCGACCAGTGGCAAATCATTACATAATGAGCAAAGCGATGAATGTTGGCTATAATTTATGTCTGTTTGGGGACATAAGTGCATCCTCTTAGCAAACATGAACAAAAGAATTAGACAACAGGAGTAGTTTACATCAACAAGTATACAAAAGTATACAAAACAAGATAGTACGTAAACACATTTTTTAAAAATCAAACTTGCTTTTGTATAATATTAAATACTAAACACGTTGACGTTAAAAAACAGGACCCGATAAATTTAACAACATAACATATTTTTCAAAACATGAAACTTTTACTAAAATTGACTTTTTTTTTCTTTTAATATTTGGATTATTGTATCATTAATTTTTGTTCTCACAAAACTAGTGCTGAGATTGAATTCTTAATACTCATTATTTTCGAATAAAAGAAGTGCAAAAAGCAGTTTGTGCTTCGATAATGTTTTTCGTTTTGATTGTTCCATGATTTTTAATAGCTTTTAGAGAAAGAAAATATGATGGGGAAAATGCAATTCAAGCTATTGACCAAAGTAGCCACTTTTTCATAGAGTAAAACTTTAGCCTGAAATAATAATCAGCGACTAAATAATATGCTTGTTTGTTATTTCAGTTATTCAGATATTCCTAGAAAATGGTTATTTATCAAAATAGGGCTGTATACATTGTTTTTTTTTTGGTCCGTTAGTTTAATTAAAAAAAACGTCTTTTAGCTAAACATTTGTTCCCTTTTTCCTTATTATTTCATGAGAGTAATTCTAAAAGCATTATAGAAATGAAAAGTAAATTTGCATTACGACTAATGAAATATTCCAAATTTAAGGAACAAAAAAATGTTTGGCTGACAGTAATGAATAAAGTTGGAGATGATGTCGGAGAAAAGATTAACATGAGCGCAAAATAAATAAATAAATAAAAAAGCGGAAGACGTATCTCAGAAAAGTAGGGGAAAATGCTTGTTAGTTTCGTAATACGCAGAGAATTGTGTGCCCCTTAAAATATTACATTTAATGATGTATTCATATGACTCATGCCTATTCTTATTGGTTATTTTCTTTCTTTTATATTTTTTAAATCTTGTTTATTTACTTTCTTTCTGTAAGTTTAAATACCTACAACAATAAAAACCGCTTTTGGTTCTCAACGAGGACAAAATATCAAGTAAAACTAGTTTCTCTTCTAAATAACCTTGAAAAGCTGTTCTTAAAATAGAATTCACTCTCAAATTTTCCAGTATATCAGAAATGCAATCTCCAAATTTACACGACACATCACTAATTTGCACTGCAAATTTTGCAAGTTAACTCTGAATTGATAACTAATTGCCCACCAGCAGCCGAAAGATGCTACCACTGAGAAAACAAGACCCGCTTTGCAATCCAAAATACAGGAAAGACGCCCATTCGCCAAGTCTGTAGCCAAAAGCCAAGCGCCCTAGCAATGTGAAAAGTAAATGCCAAGTGGGCACAATCGGCTTAGCGATGAAGTCCTCTACACATACCACTAAAAATTGTAGCATTTAATACATGGTAGTAAAAACTTTTCTGTATTAATACCCTGCACAACAAGAAGTTCCGTTCAATCTAAATGAGCCCCTAACTTTCTTGTATACCATCATCGACATTCCAGAATCTGATCAACATTCTCTTAATTATATAAGACAGCAAATGTATGCCTTCGCTGAGATCTTTCGGACGAAAAAATTAAATTCGAATCACTCTTACTTAAAAGTTATTTGGGGGGACAGGCTGTTTTAACAGTTCAAAATTAAGTGGAAAATTGTTCGAATCAAAATTTTAATAACGGAAATCAGGTGTGCTCGCCAAGTTCTTTCAAATATCGAGCAAGAAATGTTTTACTTTGTTGCTGATGAAAATTTGGCCACGCAAACTTTGATGCGTACGGACAGCTATAATTTTATTAATTCGATCGATATACTTGATTATCTGAAACTTAAAACTAGCATTAAAAATTATTGTTTCACTGTTATGGTCTTATTTTTAATCAACTCTTTGAGTGGTAAAATTTTGTAAACCCACGAGTCTACGTTCTTTTACCGTACCAAAAAAAAAAAAAAAAAAATCAATGTGTAAAGAAAGTAAAGCAATTCTTAAGTCATCAAAACTGTTCAAAGTCTTGTAAGTCTATTTTTATGTGTGCAGTCGTGAATAAAAGCTCTCACGACAGCTATTGAATAATTTTTCGAATATTCACCGCTATTGAAATGGGACTTTATTACTTCGGAGTATCAAAAAAAGCTTTTTGAATAGCATAGGACCGAATGAGAGATTGCAGAAGTTTCCTTTGGAGAAAATCGTAGTATTAATGTATTTTATGAATGAATAAAATTTCATGAATGCATAAATTCTCAAGAATCCATTAGCTTCGTCTATGTAGCTGGAAGAAAGAATTGAATTCATTCAAAATATGTATTCCGACGTTTGTATATCAATGTGTATTCAATGGCTTGTATGCAAAAATACTTGAAATATGGGCTGGGTAAAATCATTTTCCATTTTGAATATTTTACAAACAATTTATAATAGCGTATCAAACAAGAAACATATCAGAAATCTTATATTTTGAGTGAGCAGTATAAATTCCTCACTTAAAATTATAAAGAATTACAATTAAAAAAATAAATATTCACATATTAGTGACCTCTCACTTATACGCCGCCTCATTTATGCTCCTTTTTCACTTATACGACGATTTTAAATGGTCCCAGCACATTTCGTAACAAAATAATGATAGTGACATTCGTTCATGCGTCGCTAAATATTTCACTTATGCGCCGAATTTTACCTAAAATGTAAAAAATTTAAATTAATTTCCTTAAAAAATAAGCATTTTTCTTCACTTTCCTCTTTAATATTTCGCTTTTATTTCTCACGGAAGGCATTTTTTTCGTATGAACTAAAGCTCAGAGAGGGACAATTATCTATTATGCATCGTTTTAAAGGGAACTGTTTGTAATTAGGTATGCTACAATTATTTGTTTTAAGTTAAGTTACAGTAATTGCCAAAACCGTAGTAATATATCCCTTTCATATAGAAACATTCTTATTCATTTTCTCATTAGAAACTATGTTGCGCTCTAGTCTTTTAAATAGACTTGCTTACTTATACGTCTCTCTCACTTATGCGCCTTTTTCTGTTGGTCCCTTGGGCCGGCGTATAAGTGAGAATTCATTGTATATGCAATGAGTTTTACCACCCATAAGCTAGGGTTAAGGCAGAACTAAAGCGGTTTCAAGATGTCAATACCGAGCTGTGGGTGCTTTTGCTTCAATTCACATATCTGTACCTCAGAACCAGACTAACGTAAGTCCATTTTCGTCATTTTTCGGTAGAGGGGAAAAACGATTGTCGAATACATCGTTTTTCCCCTCTACTGAAAAATGACGAAAGTGGACTTACGTTAGTCTGGTTCTGAGGTACAGATATTGTGACTAGAGAAGATTTAAAATTAGGCTCAGTGGCATAACAGACCATGGGGGCCAAATCGAACTGTGCCCATCTCAGTTTTCGCAACAAAGGACTTTGGGGATGCAAGAGAAAATGTTCCAATTAGGCGGGCCCCAGGGTTTATCTCCCAAACAAGCTTGTTACTATTTAATCGATTCACTGAAGGAATAAAAGGGTGAATCAACCGTGCCCACCCCGGGTATGTGACGTAGACACGCGAAGTTCTATCTGATGAACCACCGGGCTTAGAGAAACTTATCCCGCCAGTCAGAAATACCCCGTGATAGCTCAAATTTCAAGTGTTTTGCTTTGGAGCCAGAAGGTTCAACATTTCAATCGCAAAGTCGTAGCTAGTGGTTTAAGGGACAGGGAAGCAAGTTGGGTGTTGTGTTGCTCTGAGCAGTCTTAGAGGAAACATTTTAACGAGAGAAGAACGAGTAAAAATCCATTTTGAAATATTCAACTGCTATCAAAAATGAAGGACAGCCACCTTGTCTAGTGATCAGAGAAGTTCAGGTCAATTTACGGTACATTTAGAAAAGTGAAGCAGCGCACCCCAAATTGTCAGTCTAGTTAGCACAAGACAACACCAACAACACACCAAAAATAAAGATGACAATCTAGACTTTGTGCAGGTCGTATATACGAAATTCCTTCCCCTGATTACCGTAATTACTAATTTCAATGAAAGAAAAAGTTTCTATCACAATGTATTTTTGTGATATTAAATAGTCTAACGGGGATAAAGGGTAATGCGTAGTACGGCACATTAGGACAAAAGAGGTAGGGGGGAGGCTTCGTTGTAAAAATGTTGAAAACTCCTATGAAACCGTCAACTAAACTAACGAAGTGAGAAGCAAAGACATGTAATGTGACAGTTGAAAGTTTATTACGTCATCCCGTAATTTGTTAAATTTAACATTGTTGAATATGTACAAAGGGATGGCGTATTTTTGAAAAAAAAAAAAAAAAAAAGTTGAAAGTTTAGACTAAAACACGAGCAAAGTTCAAACTGTAGATATGCATTCCATTAATTTTTTTTATAAATTATGCTGAAAAGCAGCACCTTCCAGGAGAATACGATCTCTTTATAAAGATTATTTGTTTCTGCCATTTGTACTAGTTACTGCCAAATTTTTTATATTGTCACTTGCACCCCTTTGTTTTAGATCAGTCCTTCTCAATATCTGGAGACGCTTAGGCGAAAATTGGGGGAAATTAAAGAGAGATAACAATGAGATATTGTGAGGGCTGTCTTCAACAATTTCGAGGACATTTAGGGTTGTTGCAGTTGCTTCAAGGATACATCATCATCATCATCATCATCATCATCATTGTTGAGCGTAACAAAATGTATAAAGTTAAAACATTTATTAAATTACTAAAGGAATATATAACCAAAATATTTTCTGCTATAATGAGACAAAAACCCACATTATTTAATATTTCTTTACTTAATACTATTTGCAATTTAACTGATCATCAAAATAAATATTATTACATTTTGAATTCATCGTTATTGTTTATCATATCTTGAGTTTTTCGCTTCATATGTTGCATTTTGATACCTCGTTATTGGAAACCAAGTTATTTCCATGAAAACAGTAAACTTATGCTGTGCAAAATTTTTAACTATTGCGGGAATTGAAACTAGAATTTAAAAACATAACATGACTGTCGCAGGGCTAACGTTAATTGCGCTAACGGGATCATTTACAAATACATAAAAGTTATATTTACTTATTTTGCTAAAGAATTAAGCAAAAACGTATTGAGCTAAAACATGTTCAATGACCAGCTGTGATAATCTATTATCCAGTTTAAAATATATTCAGATTTAGAGTACAGTTCTCGTTAAAGTTGTACTGCAGCTTTAGTGTCAAATAATTGAACGCATTTTTATTTTTTAGCATTGCACTTTATGAGGAGTGGTATGGGAGGCATTAAAAAGCATAGTTAAAAACTGGTTAATGAGCATTAAAGAAGTTGAGAATTCCTGTTGTCGGTGCATCTATTGCAGATGAAGTCAATGAAAAAGTACCATTATTTTTCAAAAAGTACGATAATTTTTTTTGGTAAATGAACGAAAGTTACATATTTATTCATCACCTGCAGATGATTTATAAAGGACGTATTACCATACAATTACAGCATATACATACAAATTATTTGAAAATAGTTGAGGAATTGAAGAAAGAAAATATTTTGCGTTTTCCGCAAACATTCAGAAGAATATTTCATAGTAAATCCTGCTTGATATGTATTCTTTCACGTCTAGAAATTGGCTGTCAACGTCACCGTCAAAACTGCCATGCAAGTTGAGATGAAGAATTCATAGACAGTCATTGTCAAAGTCTATTTCTAAGCAAATATTTCTATTAAATATTTCAGAGAATATCAAAACTGTTAAAAAGGATGTTCAACGCATAAATTGTAAATTGTCTTTTTTTTAAGCTTTCCATAACATAAAGAATTTATATGATGCTGTCTCTGTAAGTAAGTGAAGTAAGTAATTACAAAAATAAATCACACTTAACAGATGGTTAGAGCAAGAAGGATTTCCTTTTTTCTCAGATTAAAATAAATACTTTACTTTTAACATGCTAAAAATTTGGTGAGACCTAACTGTATAAAATTAGTGGAAGCTTTGTCGCCTCCACTGTTCTGGAATATTTTAACTAACGGAAGCGCCCTCCGTAGCTCTGTTGCGCTGGAGATGTTGCGTTTTCTAAGCGCCGGAGGCTGTGGGTTTGATTCCTGCCTTGCCTTGGGTGTCATTTCCATCTATATTGTAAAATCTTTCCTTTGTTTGTCCGTAGGCAAGACGCCTGGTACGCAGGCCTATATCTATGAGGAGCTGAGTAGTTTCTTAACAAAGAATAAAGAATTAAACTGATAAAACTAACTGTTGAAAAGTGACGAATCTCATTGGAAAGGTTACAACATAGGAATGCAACATAGTTACTAAATTATGACTAAGGTTGCACCAGAAGTTTTTGTTAAATATTAGAGAAATTGTTTATAAGTTTGTGCATTGGAAAAAAAATATATGTTCAGATTTTCTTGGGAGGTTTATATTTTTAAGTACAAGTTGATTTATACTTCAAGTTGCTATTCAATGATTTAAAATCCGAAGCTATTTTTTTGTTTAGATTATAGCTAACTGAAAGTATACAAATAAGTTAGCAGGTTACTATACTTAAAATTACCAACAATATGCTCATGGTTTCTTACATAACATACAAATCATTTTCATTCATATATTGCAGTGACAGTAAAAAAAAAAAAAACAGCAATTTCATGATTAAACACGCTTTGGTTTTATCGTCTTCCCTATACAAACTCAAGGTTTATGCTTTCTCACAAGCAAAATATACTAATACAATTACATCTTCATTTCAATCACAGGTAAAGCATCTTAAATCGTTTTCTTTATGAGAAGTTGTAGAACCCGTGGGTGGGATCCACAACCCTCTGATTTCTGCTCGCATACAGTTTGCTGAGCAAGAGCTTTTCACAGCTCTGTCACAGAATCTTTTATAGATTTCTTTTATAAGAGGTTACGCGCTCTGTGTCGATCTTGACTTTTAAGCATCACTTCGAATTTTCCCTCAGTTTTTTTTTCAAGTTGTTTTGTCTTTAGTTAAGACTTTGTACAATAAATTGTGAAAGTTTCAAACAACAATTATAGTTTTCTTAAAATCGGCAGAGCCATAACCATTGCAGCCATTTACAATGTTTTCCGTGCACTTTTTTTTTAATCAGGGCACGAACAAATACTTGACAATATCTAATTGCAACACATCGTTTTACAATATTCAAAATTTTTAAAAATCTTTCTTAAAAACTAAAGTGTTTTTTTTTTTTAAATTGTCTTTGTGTAGAAAATTTGTAGCCTGTTTATCAACGTCAGTTTTGGCTTTGTGTACATGTAGCGCGTTCGAGCTTCTTTTGCGACCATATGTTCCTGTATGAGTCATACTGGATTAAATATAATTGTTATCATCATCAAAAGCACAACAGCCTTTTGCAGGCCAAAGCCGACTTGCTAACTTTCCTTCAGTTGACCCTGTTAGTCTCCATCTGTTGATTCCCATTAGCTTTGGGTCTTTCTCGACGTCTTCCAACCACTGAGTAGGTGGTCGTCCTCGACGTCTAACCCCTTCACAATTTTCAAAAAGTCCCTTTTTGGTAGGAACAGCATCAGCATATCTATGAAGATGTCCTAGTCACCGAATACGTAAAGCTTTTAATGCTCTCACAATATCGGTCCCGGCAAATTTTTAATACTTTCGGTAAATTTCATGGTTGGATAGGATTCTTCATCTATTGTTCGCTGGAGTAGGTCCACAAAATTTTCTTAGGATTTTTTTTTTTCAAAAATAATCAAATTTTCCTATTATGCTTTATTGAGGGACCAGCATTTGCTTCCATCCAAAATAATAGGTATGATTGAAGTTTTATAAAGACTCAACTTCGTGTTTAGGGAAATAAACTAAGAAATAAACTTTTTATCGCTCCTTAAATTTATGCCTATGAGTTCTGAAACACGGTATACTGAGCATAACATTTTCTGATCTAAAATAAAGTTTCTGCTCATAGCCCCCCCCCTCCCTTTTTTTTCAACGACATATGTCCCATAAATATTTCTTCTCGTGCTTGGTCATTCTTCTTAGTAAAATTAACTGTTTAATTTTTCTGAAATGTCTTTGTTTTCATTAACAAAGTAAATTAAAATTCTTGTTTATACTGTAAATACTTAAAAATCCAGTCTTGAATGATAAATATGAAGAAAAATATAGTTCAAAATGAAAAACAAGGTTTAAAAATCAACAACGCATCAAAGCATTTCTGTCTTACCAAATATTTCAATAGTTAGTTGCATTAGTTAAACCATTCCTATTCAATAATTTCAGCGAAGAGAATTGTTAAAGGAAAAGAAATTCCACAAAGCACTTTGGATCAATCATGCATGAAAAGTTGCGATTTTTTCCTCTTTAAACGAAGAAAGAATGCCGATTTCGCACGCGTGGATAGATTCAATATCCTGCTTTCAGATATTTCCTTCAATACTTTAGTTTGCTTTGTGCTTCTTCCAGCGTCTTTATCTTTCAGTGCTTAAGACTGCGAAGGATATCGACCGCAAATGGGCTTGTGTTTGTTTATTTTTTTAAAAGATTAAAATTTATAAATGTGTAAGAAAAATTATCAGCTTTATGAACAGTGGGTTTGTAAAGTCTTGTACTGAAAAAGAAAATTTCTCTGAAACAATATTTGAGTTCTGTATGTATTTCTTTTTTTTTTTTTTTAACTTTGATTTTCATCTCGGTAAGTTTTTTCCTTCAACTGTACTGTAAGGTACTTGCACTCAATATGGACATCCTAGGGAGAATATATTTGTTTCACCTCCGTATACACGTCACAGGACTTCAAAAATGTATCAACAATATCCATGGGGACTGTTGACTAGCTTTATTAAAATTGGCGACTTTGTAAGTGTTGTGGTTTGATTTAAATGATAAAAACGAAAAAATGTTTACTAGTGTGTATATAAGGAACTACCTGTCTCTGTTGTGGACATAGATGTCTATATTAGGGACAGGTGGTTCCTTATGGACCTACAAAAGGGGGAAAAGCCCCTCTCCCTCTCTCAAGATATTCTAGAGGGGTAGGGGAACATTTTTGATTGTGACTCTTAAATAAGTCTAATACTTTCACTCTTAATTTATAATGTAACGTTCGGATACTATAATTAGGATAAAAAATACTCTTTTTAACATAATATTTATTTTGAATTAGTATATGGACAAAATAGCATTAACAAATAATTTACAAATTCGTGAATCTGATTATTAACTTGCTGTACTTCCAATACAGACGAAAGTTGTCCATGTTGAAAATCGAAAGCAATTTCATTGAATCTTGTAATACATTAATAAAGAAAGCATTTTTAGCTACATATGCAAAAGACGATGAAAAGCGATACTAGTGCATATACATAAGGTACTCTAGCTATTAAAACCAATCACATTCGAACATCCATTTAAATTTTGCTAAAAACTACCATATTGAATGTAAAGAGTATCTTTACATTCAATATGGTAGCTTTAAAAGCTAAAAACGAATAGTAACTAAAAATATATTTTACATTTAACTAGTTATTCGAAAAAAAAAAAACTATTTGACAAAATATCTGTAACCGTCGTTGCCATTACTACCACGAATGGCTGCCTATTTTGGAAAGTAAAAATGCCTATTTTAAAACTTTTTCAAAAAAAAAAAGAATGTCTATAAAGTACGGTGCGTAGTAATGTTCAACTTTCTTATGCTGGAAGTTTTTGAGTTTATCATTAGGGGCAGCCCATAAATGATATTCCACTTTTTTCGAGTTATTTGACCCCCCCTCTACTCCTTTATGATGAAGCGTCAAGCTTCAGTCTTTGCTATACTACACTGCAAGGTTTTTTGACAAAAACATCGTGACGTTAGCCTATGAAAAACGAGCTAGATAAAACGCTGTGGCGTACGCTTAGAGAGCATATAACCCAACTTTGCCCGCCGGGTCATTAGGCCTTTTGGTCCAGCTGCCAAAGCACTGGGCTGCGACCACAGAGGTACCCGGTTCTGTCCCCCGGGGGGGGGGACACCGTCCATCACGTACGCCGCAACGTCAGAGCCTACTTAGCGAATTAGAGAGATCGCTGACTGCTTGTGAGCTCTTATTGGCTCGGCCTGTAGTGACGTTCAGTGTCAACTTAAGTTGCTGTCTAGTATAGTTAACTTTTACCTTCAAATGAAAGTGAAAAGAAATTAATGAGTAAAGAAACAGAAAAATGAATGGTCATTGCCAGATGTGCTTAAAAAGTAAAAAAGGTTGAAAAAAGTTTTGATTTATAAAATTCATTAAGAGAGCAACGTTTAAATTTTTGAAGCAAAACGTTCGATAAGCCTTCAAACGGAGGCTGTGGAGACCTGATCGGTAAGGCGTCGGGCTTCCTGACCGATGGGTCTCGGGTTCAATCCTAGCAAAGATCTTCCATGTTCACTAAGGGCCACTAGGGGAAGTTAAATATATTCCTGGTTACAAAGTTATCCAATTGGGAAAGTCACATGTAGTGGTAGGGATATGGGTGGCCCTGAAGTGTTTGTGTGTGCGTGTACTTTCAAACTTGTAAATTGTAACCATGTCAAATGTACAAATTAGAACAGTTCAAAGAATTTTTGACTGTTGTGCAGATTTTCTCATTTGAATTTAAAAAATTTTCGCATAATGGCACATGATCAACATTAATATTAATCTGAATATCATAAGAAACTATTACGTATTTAGAAAAAAAAATCTTTAATTTATGTTCTAACACTTATAACTCCAAGATAAATACGGGTGATTCTATCTTATCTTTTAATGTACTGCTCTTACTACAAGAACTTCGAATTTGCTTAAACTCTTATTCTGCATTATTGCTAGCTCGTAAAACAAAATTTCTATTTCTTTAAGTAAGCATTATTATTTTTTCATGAAAGTAATTATTACAAGAAAAAAAATCATGTAAAACTAGAGTTAAAAAATCTACCTTGGTGAATTCGAGTTAAAAAAACAGCATAGTAAATAATCTGAAAGCATTAAATTCGAATTAATTCCAAATGCATTACTTTTCTGCTTTCGATAAACATAAAGAAGATATATTTAATGAGCTCTTGCTTTTCTGAAAAAAGAGAGAAAGAGAAAAAAAGGTAACTGATTTTAAAGAACTAGTACCTGAAAAGTGACGACGAATATTAGTTTCATTTAGATCTGGTAAAAAAGTGTTAAATGTATATACTAAAGTTCATCGTTTCGAAACACTTTAAGAAAAAAAAAATACACATTAAGTAAAGAAAATTAATTAACACTAAAACAAGAGCGCATTTAAAATACTTTGAGAATTACATCCCTTTTTCAAGCAAAACTTCCAAGCTGACTAAATCAATAGATTAAAGTGATGTTGGTACAAAGAAGGAATAATTAAACAAAATATTAAACTCAAAAGGGTTAAACTCATACAGACACTAGTGTACAGAACATACTAAAGAGTAAAAAACCTAATGGAAATGTAGAGTTGCAGATCCTCCCCGTAGGCGAAGATAAGCAAATATCAAGCAGATCTGTTATGGAAAACACAAAATGCAGTTTTGCTATCAGTTCGGGGTCATCTTTCTGAAATAGTCATAAAAAAACTGCAGGAAAATAACCTCATATAAAAGCTGAGTACATCTTTACACAGGTAGCTAAAAAATACTTTAGCGTACACGTGTTAGCACAAGTTCGCAGATAATGTTCGTCTCTTTTCCTGACAATTTCTTTCATGCCCCTTTCTTCGTATTACATTGTGTTTGAAATGTGTTTAAGGGCAAGTTTTGTCTGTTTGGCAGGAGCTTCTTTTTTTTTTTTTGTTTGCTTGTGTGAAAAAACTAGCATTTTGCAAACTCTTTTTCGAATTATGTTTATTTTCGTGTCATACGAACTTTCGCCGTGAATATAGTGTGGAATATGATGAGTGTGTTTGAATAATTTTAGTTTTTCAGAATTTAGAATTCTTTACTAAACTGTGGAGTTGAAAAATTATTACTTTTCTAACAAGCCATTTTTTCCTCCTTTTTGTAGTTTTTTTTTCTTTGCCTTCGATAAAATTATTTTTAAAAAAGGTCACTGATATCGAAAAAAACTAGGCATTAGTTGCGGTTATTTCATTTTTCATTTTTTTTGGATTCAATAAATACGCCTTTTCTATGATTATCTTCAACTAATTATGTATTAATACCTTTAAATAAACTATCTTCTTACAGCTCTCTATTACGATGTGATGTATTTAAATTATGTAAAGCAAACTAATTAATTATTTTCTGTAATTACTTTGAGTTAAGTGATTTTTTTTCGAGAATCATGTTCATTTATCGAAATTTATATTAATTAATATTATATAGTTCTTGTTTTAGCCTTAAAGTAATTTTTGATCAGTTTTGTAACCAATGTTATTTTTCAATTTCTCTACAAACAGTTTTTTTTATATTCAAATTATTAAAAGGAGAAAAAGAAAAAATATAAAATCATTTTTGGTTATTTTATAATAGCAGTTGTAAAAAAAACTACTGACTTAAAACAAGCAATTTACATCTATAAAGAGCAGTAAGTGGACTAATTGAACAAACATTACTTTTAATTAAAAAAATGTTTGTAAAGCTAATTAAATTAGGTAATTTTAAATATATTAGGCACGTCTTTTGACAGAACAAAAATTTAAACAATTTTTAAAACTCACGTAGAATGGAACTCATTTACTTCTATTTTAAGAATACTCCACCTCATTACGTACAAGCATTTATTCTTTGTAACAAGAGGAATAAAAGAATTTTTGAATTGCAAATTAATTTTGTAGAGATAAAATGTCAAAATATGTACAAACAAATGTTTAAAAACGAATTGATGTTCAGAAGGTTTTATGCATATTTAATAGGTCCCAAATGTTTTATTCATGGAAAACAATAGGATTGATTTTTGAATGTTTTTGGCGAAAACTTCCTTTGCATAAACTAAAATGAACATGATACACAGTGCTTACTAAATTTTAATAAAATCGATTTCAAAGTTTGTTTTGGAGTGAATTCAAATTTAGTCTCTTATATGCGTAGGTTTTAGAATATCGTTTCTGATTAAAAATGAGCGTGTTTGATCGTGTGGGAGCAATAGAAGTTATACCTCTTATATCATGATTTATTTCTCTGAGAGAAATTTCAGTTTAGATAAAAGCTTACTTCTAGCAAACGAAGAATGTTGTGGGTACAATGAGCAGAACTACTATTTTGAGCTTTTAACTAGAGTATTTTGTAGTTAACCGTAGTTTATCATTCAGTAATACGATTGATTCTTGTTTACAAATGCATACACGGTAACTATACCCTGTTACTTTTAAATAGACGTATCAAGTTTAGAAATGATTCGTCGTCTCCAAGGAAATTATACGAAAGAAAACAGCTTCCCTCTTTTTTATGTCCTTATTATGTTATATTGTTTTATCTCATTTATTTTAGGTTTATCGAATGAAGTTTACGCTTTTATTTTTCTCAACATATCTCAGTGATTTCTAAACATTTTCCAGCAAATATAGTGCTAAATAGTTTGTTTTAGCAAGACCTGCTATCATAAGTAACCGCTATATAAATACTTCAAAAAGTATTTTATTAACGTTGCTTGAATTATAGTTTACGCACAAAGCAAATTTAATTGTTTGCGTTTAACCATTGCTGCAAAAGCGAAGTGGGAAAAAAGTTTACAGCGCCGTAACTATGACAACCACTAGGGGAAAAGTGCGGAGAGTAGGAAATTAATATTTCTTTCAGACGCCAGCTCTTGTTACACAGGGTATAGGTAACATAATCGAAATTAGTGATCGTTGAAGAAAAAAGTTACCATGCAGAAACGTTAAATCTACTTAATTGAATAAAGATAGTAATGATACATTTATCATACAACAAACTCGGTATGTTTACCATCCCTGAATATAGTTCAATATGATGGGTCCCGAAGTGGCCTGCACGACAAAACGAGCTCTTTGGGGCACGATAAATGTTCACCTTTGTGTCATCTCACCGCTGCATTCGAAAAGGATCACGGTGCGGAATATCGTCGAAGCGGGTAAGTGGATGTTCTCTTGTGCCAACTAGCCTATACTAGATTGCAACCTTTCTTGACAACAGCATCGTGACGTCAGCGTGACGTTTGCGCGACGTTAGCCTATGAAAAACGAGCTAGATAAAACGTCACAGCCTACTTGGCGAATTAGAGGAGATTGCTGACTGCGTGTGAGCTCTTATTGGCTCCGCCCGTAGTGACGTTCATCAGTGTCAAGTTAAGTTGTATTTTAGTATAGCAACTTGCGGTGCTCTGTTTCACTTTTTCAACTGTACCGTCATTTGATGTTAAGTCCGACTTCCACTGTACACACATGCCATAGGGACCCGTTTAGAGGGTAGTCAACCATTCACAGCACGAAAACACATTCGCACAAAGAAAGGGCAATGACAGGGGGGAGGAAATACATCTATGCCCGAGTCGAGATTCAACCCCGGGACCTCCCCATCAGCAGTCAGACTTTTCTGAACACTAGACAAGATAGCCTCTCAGGGTTATTGGACCGATATTTACTCTACCGTGCTAAGCACAAAAGTCGTATCTGCACTTTTTAACAGAATTGAGTTATTGCCACTAAGTGGCTCTTTGTAACGTACTTTACCTAAATACAAAATTATATGGCCATTTGAGAACGGGAAATATTTTTTTTTTAATTCCGAAAAAGTTTCATCTGAATTTTAAATCTGGCATTTTAAAGAGCACATGAATACGTTTATTAATAATTTTTGTTACTTCCCAATCTTCCTCTTTTATTTATGATTTAAATATGTATTACACCGATATCGCCCAAGCAGTCAAAAGGACTTCTTGGGCAATCTAGTGTAAAATGCATTTGCCTATTTTGATCGTATCATCATTTTTAGTGCTGAGTTTTTGTGTTCAGTTGCATTTTTTTCTAAATTCCGAATTTCTTAAGAGAGATTGAAGAAAATCCTTCATTTATCCAATAAAACAGCTCTTTTTAAGTGAATAACTTCCGCGTTTATTTATGAGCTTGTCTGAGAAAATAAAGGAATTGAATACAGGAACAACTATTTGAACTGGTACTCCTGGATTTATTGCTGATGGTATCTGTACAGGTTTTGACAGATCAAAAAAATACACAGAGAAATCGATCTTTTTTATGGTGTACAAAGCAGAAAAAAGAAAAGAAAATAATGGAAAAAGAGGGAAGAGAAAGAGCAAAATACCGCAATATAGAAACTTTTCCAGTAAGGTCAACAGATATCACCTCTTCTAGTGTGACAACAAAGGCCTTATGTTACGTGGTGATTTTTTTTCTCTCTATTTTTCTACTACTGAAGTTCAGTCAGAAAAATAACATTTCTGTGATCGGATCAGAAAAAAGAAAATAAATTGTGTGCGTTAGATTTAGGATTTCATTGAAGAAACTAAGGCAATGTTTTTCTGAGAATGAGAGACGAGAGTCTTGCCACGGTTAATGCCTTAACTCATACGAAAATATCAATAAATAAATTCTACTATTATGAAAGCGTTTTAAGATAGAATTGTTAAAAACAGCTTAAAGATGAAAACGATTTTTTTACATTTGGCTAATATAAGAGAGCTGTAAATTGGAAAAAAGTAAATTACTGATGTTATACAATTAAAACAGTAAATTAAATTTATAATCCTATGAATAACTAGTTAACACATAAAAATAAATCCACGAAAAAACAAGTGTAAATGCTAGTGCTGTTGAGCTTATGAGTACTTGACATTAATTTCAAATGATAACGACACAGACTAAGATCACATTAACATTTCTTTCCAACGTTATACTTAATCAGTAAAAGGAGACGTACAATCTGACAGACAGCTCTTAAATATTCATCCAGTCACCCTTAATACATGTGAGTCAAAATGAGCTGTTTTCCCCATTAGCTTCTTGTTTTGAGACATCGAACATCATTCTCTCTCATTTTTCGGCATGTGCATCTATTTGAAATTTAATCAAATTAAACACTGTCAATTTTGTAAGAATAAATAAATGGCTCAGATTAGATCTTTACGATTGACAAAGCAGGTATTAGTGGAACCAGCAATTGATTAAATGTTCTCGTTCTCAAGGACCTTTTGCTATCTAATAGTGCGCTTTAAATCCCGGAAGGATTTTTAAAAAATTGACTTTTAGAGCTACATGTCTTGAAATGGCATCTTGAATACAAGACAAATTTTCAACGTTTTTTTTTTGTCATGTGTAGATTGCAATAAAGGGAAATGAGATGCTGCAATGTCAATTGAGTATTGTGGGTGAAGCAGTCGCATTCCCTTTTCTTCCGATCGCACAAAACTTTCTACTGCTCAAAAACTTGAAAATTTGCCGTGTATCCAAGATGAAATTTCAAGATATTTTGCTTCAAAAATATAAATTTCTTTAAAATCTATCCGGGATTTAAAATTTTAAGTAGATGGCAAAAGGCCTTTGATAACGCGAACCATTACACCACTGTTTTAAATTTTTATTTGTTTGAAAAATACGACATTACGTTTCGGTCACCCTTATATATTTATTGCGAAATAAACACCGATACAAGTCACTCCCATTTCTCCTATAAACTTACGACTGAACTTGTAAGAAGATGTTTCGAACCAAAAACGTTTACTTCAAGTCTGATTATAGTGAACTAAAACAGATCGATAAGTAGATAAGCATGACGACGAAACATGCCACATTTCTTCTGCTCAGGATGTAGTTCTCTTATCAAACGTTTAGCTTTTATCGCTTACAGTGATACAATTTATTTTTCACTTTGTGTTACTTAGAAAGTTTTTGCTAGACACATGCCTGTCATTTCAAGCTTTTCCAGGGAGGGAGGCAAAGGGTAAAAACACAATACAATTTCACCAGAAAACAACAAAAAACACGCTCACTTATATGTAAATACATTGATTTTTAAAAGTCAGGGGGGGGGGCAATTGACCCCCCCCTAAATGACGGGTCTAGCCAGACATTATCTATTTTTTAAATTTTGTTTCTTGGTTTTTACTTTGAATTTTTATTTTCTACTGGAACACGAGATACAACAAAAGATTACTGAGGCAAAATATTAAAAAATATTTTTTACAATTTTATTTCAAAGATAAAAGTTTGCAGCAGTCAAAGGGGAAATACATTGTAAAAAGCATTTCATGTTTTCGCTTGAAAGATGTTGTAATCAAAAGCATTTTTGAGAAAAGATGCGGAGCAAATTGTATGTCGAGACACGAAAGAGTCAAGTGTCAGGCAAAGAATACAAAAGCATAAAAATGAAGGCAACGAAAATTGGTTTTTCGTTTTTCAAATGTTTTTTAAGGATTACAAAAAGAAAACGAGAAAAAGATGAACAAAACATTGTTTCTAAGATAAATGTTTTTGTGGCAGTTAAATGAAAACCTAAAACTTGTAAATATTTTTGCAGCTTTATACATATTTTTTTTTCCTTTCTGGATTTCAAATAGAGGTTCTTTGAGCATCGTATTAAAAAAATTTGTGTTGGAAAAGTTGTTGTTTCTTTAAAAAAAATGACTGAATCTTTTAACTGGGAAATGTCTTGAACCACTTTTCTGTCAGCTGATAAAAAATTAAAATCTACATGAGAAAAATCTGAGTTAATAATTTCCACGCGAGAAGTAATAAACAAAGGGGCGTTGCAACCCCAAAAATATGAACGTACCCTAATCTTGTATTATAAGTATACTTATATTCAGTTTTAATATTATTACATCTGTGAATGTAATTGGAATAAATATAAATAATACGGAAAGTTACTTTTCTGAGGATTTGTGACTAGCTCGTATTCAACGTGGACGCAGTTTTATACCGATAAATAAGTGAAAAGCTACAAAAAAATAACTTAGAAAAAATGTTTTCAAAAATTAAAAATTTTTTAAGGGTAGAATACCCACTAAATATCCCTTTTCGCTACGAATGTTCATGTTTTTAAAATGTACTCCTTTGTAGCCTCTCAGAAAGATGCTTAATAGTTAATATAATCCTGCTTCCCTCCAAGTCAAAACACATTCGAAAACTGGGAAAAAATAAACAAGTAATTATAATAAAAATGGAGAACTTTCCTAAAAAGTAGTTGGTGATGGGAAAAACGGTGGTTAGACTTTGATATAGGGTGTCATTTTACAAGGAGATGAAAGCATTTTAAAGTTTCACTTCTCTTTACTTTTTATGTACTTATTTATTTTTTTACGTAACTATTTTCTAAGCAATTAAGAAATTAGTAAAAACAAACAATGCGTGCATGCTAGAGTACGCGTTAGTTCTTATAGATCTTGTGATAATTTTTATAAAAAAAATTTTGAATTTGAATCAAATTTTGTTTCCAATGATATATATTTTTCAGTTCGCAAAAGAATTGCGCGTGCAAGTATGTCAAATGTTTCTCAGCAGCACAATTAGTTCATACAAAAATTATTGCACAATGTTGAAGAAACAGAAAATAATGTGTCTGTGAGTCTTGCAAAAGACTTATAGAATACAAAGACAAAACATTGTTTAAGTTATATTTTAAACGAAATAAGTGCTTTTGGGAAATATGTTAAATACTATGCTCTAAATACTATGCTGTTCGAAAATACTATGCTTATGCTTGGGTCAAAGTTATTTTTCGCAGACTTTCCAGTTGACCTCCTGCTAGCTCCAGCGGGTCCCTCTTAACAGTTTCATTAGCCCCAATGTCATCTGAATGCCAATTCCGACTGCTTAGTTCTGGTTTAGATGAGAAATTGGGAATATTGAATAATTTTGCAGTTTGTCTCTGTAACAGGAGTAGGTAAAATTTTGCATTCATTCATTTTCGCTTGCTAAAATGTGTATAACTCCTAGAAAATTAGCTAAGATAAACGCACTTAATAATCACACATTTATTGTTGTGAAAAATGCTTCTTTTCTAGCTTTTACTAGAAAATGAATCTTTTCTTGACATCTGATGAGAAGCATTGAAACTGAACCCTTTTTTTCACCAAGAAAGAACAAATGGGACAGAAAAAGGAAGGAACTCCAAAATTGGATCGTTTCTTGCTCTGAAATAGCATTGTTAAACCTACAAGAGCTAGCAAATACTTTATGAGACATTAATTGCCAATAAATATATGTATTCATCGGTAGAGTATGCAACTAGAACTTCCTACTGTTAGTCAAAATAGTAATCGAGAAAAGTTTGATTTTCCAATACAAACCACAAGAATGTATTTTTCTTACTGTTATGGATATGTATATGCAGTGGCGGATGGAACACCATGAACCGGCCCTGGCATTTTCAAATCAGCCGGCCCCTAATAGTAGTACATATGTTGATAAATACGTGCGCGCGTGTGTAAGTATAATATCTATGACAAATCTCAGACAACAAATCATGCAAAGCAGGATTTAAATAAGTACAAAGAACTCATTTTATAAAATCTTTTTTTCTTTTTTTTTTCATTGAAAAGTTGCTTCTTGAGAATGAAAATTTAGATCAAAACCAAAAATTTTTCTCTGTGTGATGATCGAAAAGAGGTCAAAGTACTGGGGAAAAGATGCATGAATTTGACGGCCCTTCTCTTATGTTCAATGCAAATGAGATGGCAGATCCAGTTTCTAGTTTTAGATGGAGTTCATATCCAGAATTTGATTACTCAATTGAGGAGAAACACGTTACATATGCCGAAAAAAATAATTACAACACAAATACCCTGTAAGATGTTGAATAGTCGGAGTGAAATCAGGGGGTCCGGGAACAACCCCGGAAATTTTTCGGAAATGTAGCTCCAAAAACCCTTATTAGACGGCTTTTCATGATTTTAAGTGATGTTTGGAGAGGGAAGATTCGGAGCATTCCCCCAGAATTTTTTTTGAAATTGGAATCGTAAAAACGTGAGTGTGAGCCATCTTCTTTAACGTTGGGAGAAATAATCGGGTCCAGGAATTCTTTCAAGCAATATTTTTTAACTGAACTTCCCAAAATGCAAATTTAGATGATATTCGAAGCTCTTAGGAAGAGGGGGGAAGATTTCTGATATTCAAGCCTTCAACAAGTACATTACCGAAAAAATTGCCCACCCCAGGCCATTTCTGAAGGCACACTTAAAAAAAAGGATCATATCGAAGGGCTTCAGGAGTCAGCAACATCCCCTGTGTTGACATCAGCCGATATCTCCTTGACGCAGGTCCGCCCGAGGTCATAAAAAATATCCGCTACGTTTTTACATTCCGTGTATTAAATTGACTCGATTATTTCAAACGTATCTTAAATACAGAGATAGAGAATGGGTTCAGCTTCTGTTTTAATATAGGGTATTTCGTACATCTATTGACAATATGAACCTAATCGTAAGTAGGGTATTCGCTCAAAAATAGAGTGGTCGAGGAGTATTCTCCGAAATTTTTCGAGTTTACAGTCTGAAAAATGCATTTTAGATGATCGTTGGTGATGTTTTTGGCTCAAAAAAAAAAAAAAAAAATTTAGTCGACTTCCAATGATGTGAGGGGGAGAAGTTTTTGAGATATCTTTGGGTGAAAAGGAAACTTTTTGAAATTGAATTCCTAAATACGCAATAGGGAAGTTTTCGATTTTTTATTTTTACCTGATAGAGCAACATACATGAATATCATAGGTGAAAAAAAATTGTATACTACTAGTAGTTTTCTTTAAATAGCTTTTAAAGTTTAAGCGACGGGACGTCAGATGGCTGATAGATTTTTCGCCAGAGCTCCAAATTCATTAAAAATCAATCATTGTGTTTTCAAATTCGGCAAATGGTGAATTTTTGTGTTTTGTAAGTCTTTTAACAATATCTAGTAATCAAAGTAGGAATATTTAATAGGTTGAAACTTCCCTATTGTAGGTCATCTTTCATGACGCTAAGCGATAGGGGAAGAAATGAGGTTCTGGTTTGGGAACTCTTCTCTGGAAATCTTTTAATATCAGTATATCAGTAGAAGTTTGTTTAGACCTCATTTAGAGTATGCTGTTCAGTTTTGGTCTCCTTATCTTAAGTTGTGTGAGTCCACGTTTTGCTAATTGGGATGACTATATCGGTAGCAAGTAAATGCATACCTTTAAGTACGAACATAGTCTTAGAATGATTGTACAAAAGATGATTTTTGTCACCAAGTTGATAAATTGAAAAATGTGTGCTGGAGATGAAATTCAAAAATGAGTCTTCAAAATTCGAGATTTAGAGGTTTTCGGAAAAAATAATTCGAGATAAGGATGAGAAAAAACATTTAATTTATGCTGTAAAACCAGGGAAATTGAACATTTTCGACATAGAGAGGTTTTCGAGATAAGTAGGTTCTAGATAAACAAGATTCGACTGTACTGGTGTGACTATTCATTGCAATATTTTAAATCTTACTCTGCATTTTATACCTTTTTTTCACTTAAAATATGTTTCGGCGGTTCATGTATTTTTCTCCCCCTAGCTATGGTTTCCATTATGATGTTTTCTTAAAAAAATTAAAAAAAAAGAAAGAAAATTGAAACATACATTTCGACGGCACTCAGTTAGGTGCATTATTATAACGAACGGTGAGTGTTCTTACATAGTGTTCAAAGATTGCATTTCCTTAATTTTGCAGAAAAAAAACCTTTTTCCCATTTTTACTCTATTTGAATTTATAATTTCTATTTCAATTTTTAACACTGAGAAGTTTTCTTTGTCAATAGGTAAATTCAAATTGGCGGCCTCTTTTCTGAAATACTGACGGGGAGGGGGGGGGGTCTTGTTCTTCTCCTGGTGATGGCCTAGTCTTGACGTGTTCGTTGTCCATTACGAAGAATTAAAGGCAGCTATGCAATAAAGATTTCAAAAATGGCCAATGAATTTACTGATTCACAGAAAAGGACCTCATTACTCACAGTATGAGTTTGGTTTTGCTCTTAAAACTTTTTAACTAGGCCCAACAAGTGGCCATCCATGTCAGCCAGTCAGCTTAGTCAGAAACTAGGAGCCCGGCCCGGGGTTGGCACAGTATAAATTTAATAAGTTTTATGGGGGGAACGGGGCTTATAGTCTAAACTGACAAGGGACAACTTGGCTTCCGGAACCCCTGTTGGTAACCATTACTTTTATTGCATCAATTTTTACTCAGTCGCTAAAAAAAAAAAATCAATTATTCTTATGAAATTGCTTCATACATTTAAATAATCAGAAAGAAGAAAGGCAGAAAGAAAGGAGAGAAAATAATGGATTAATTTTTATACTATTTAATTTTAAATTCAAAGCGGCCCAAATCAAGGCGGCCCACCGGGCAAATGCCCGGCTGCCCGCCGGGCCCATCCGCCACTGTTTATATGTCAAACACGATCATCTTAGCAAACTTTCTAGGCATTGTGTTCCATTTTGGTACACTAAACTGCACGAATGCAAAATGCTATTTACTTCTCTTCCAGAGACCATCTAAATAAATGCCTAGTATTCATAATTTCTAACCTAATCAAATTTTTAAATAATTAAAAATGACATTAAGATGGCACTAAGATTAATAAAAATAGCTTCTTAGATCTGTTGGAGCTAACTGGCAATCAAATTGCAAGTTCGCTAAAAAATACCTTTGTCCCAATTAATTCGAACAGCATAGTACAGAAAATTCCCTAATGCTTTTTGTTATTTCATTAGTTAAGTTTGTTGAACTACATTTTTTCTTAAGAAGTTCACTTTTTACTCAAAATAAATAATTCACATTCTCCAGTGGCTTGTCCTTCGGTTTTATTACTATAAAACAAATGTTTTTAACTAGCCAATAAATGGCCTAGATTTATGACTCAAAATTTGCAAGCGTTTTGAATTTAATTAAGCACATATGCATTTTACTAACTTGGGCAATGCAAAAAGAAAATCATAATTTATAGCCAGCGAAATAAATTTCGAGTTCATAAACGCTTCATAAAATTTAATTCCATGTGTGTAGAAATACTTGAACAATTACAATAAATTTTCCTCAGACAAAATGATTGAGCATTTTTCCGAACGAACTACCAAATAAAAGATATTTTTGCCATACTTAAGTAGCGTATATTGTTCATTAAATAAAATATCCGGAAACATACATTATATTAATTTTCTACGGACATTAAAACTCTCCGGATGAATAAATTTCTAAAAATTCATTAAATTGCATTCTTTCAACCTCATGGTTATTACAATAACTTATTTTCCTAGAATAATAGCGAAATGTATTACCAAAGTTTGAAAGGTATTTAAGCGATATTTTTAAGTGCCGTGAAATATTTATTACGTTCGGTAAGCTTCATATCGGAATATTTAGAGTAGAAAGAAAGAACAGTTTAATTTCAGGAATATTATACGCTCTCATTATAATGAGACCCAATATAATTTGATTTTATGACTTCCTGTGATTTTGTTTATATGATTTTTATTAGTTAGGGTGGGTTTCGAACTATGCATATTTGAGTATTTTTGTAATTGCATGCTTTTTATGTGCTACGTTAAGCTGCTCTTATTTTAGAAAAATAGTTCAAGAAATATTTGAAACCACAAAAGAAGCTTTTATTACAATTTAGTACCAAGAAAAAAAATTAAAGGAGTGCTTTATTCGATACTGTAAAACTGTGCTCGCAAACATTGTAAATCTTCATAGTTATGCATGATTTTGTACTACTTGCAATACTTACTACTTGCAATAATTAAACTAATCATTGGAATTGAACTGTGACGTAGATGGTCATAAACAAGCATTTTTTTTCTGCATTCGATTTAGTTCTTTTTATTCCAATTTTAAATTAAAATTTCTTTCTGAAAGGGGAAGCATTCGCACTCTTTGAATTTTTATATCAATATAAATGTTCAGTTTTTCTGTTAAATGAGCTTTGTTGGAACTTTTTAGAATGATTACAACAACTTTTATGAATGTTTAATAATTAAGACAAACAAAATTTTACTTGTCTTGTTTTATTTTCTAATGGCCATTTTTTTTTCTTTGGTTCATTTATGCGTGTTTTTGAAGAGTAAAAAATAGGCTTCTTTACTTTTGTTTTTTTTACACCTTAATTGTTTTCCACTTCTTCTGATTTCATTATTAATTATTTTCTCATTTTAGAATAGCTTTTTTCATTTTCGTCCGTTTTGGCTCACTTCATTTGACTTGTGAAACTTTTAAGTCATGAAATTTAGTACAAGTTTCCTAAGAACATAACAGAATGCAACTCGCAGATATTTTTTTCCCTTTGACTTCAGTTTTATTACTTTTTTTTTTAAATATAGTCACAATTTCAATTTGCCCTCAGATTACAATATTGTTCAAAGAAATAAATATTTGTATTTGGACACTTTAGATTACCAGCGGTTGCGAAAAATTATATATATTCACTTTAAATTTTCATTACGTCAGTTTTTAACACCATCTAAAAAAATTAAGTGGCTTTGCACGACACGGTACGAAATCTGCCCTTTTGTGGTTAGTGTAATAATTAAAAAAAAACATGGGAAAACGAATGATTGCATATTTTTGTACACTGCTCGACATTGAAAATGCAACACCAAGAAGGAGTGGTCAGAAATTGATGAAATTTGGTAAGAAGACAGAGACAGCATGGAACAATAAGTTATATTTATTTCAAAATAAATAAGCAAAATTTAGAGCGAGGACGGCGTCGGCTCAGTAAGAAGTAGTACCACCGCGGACAGCGATGCACGAAGAAACACGTCTAGGCATGGAGTCAATAAGCCTGCGGATGGTGTCCTGAGGGATGGCACTCCATTCCCTTTCAACCATTTGCCACAGTTCGTCCTCTGAATGAGGCAGTGGCAGGTTCTGCAAACGGCGTCCAATCACGTCCCACACATGTTCGATTGGTGACAAGTCAGGAGAGTATGGTGGTCAGAAAAGCATCTGAACACCTCGTAGAGCATGTTGGCTGATTCGAGCACTGTGAGGCCGGGCGTTATCCTGTTGAAAAATTGCATTTGGCAGACCCTGAAGGTAGGGAATTGCCACCGGCCGCAGTACATTATCTACATATCGTTGGGCCGTCATAGTGCCCCGAATACGAACTAGAGGTGATACGGAATTGTATGCAATAGCGCCCCAAACCATTATGCCACGTTGTCGCGCTGTGGGGCGTTCCACAGTTACTACCGGATTCGATCTTTCTCCACGTCGACGCCACACACGTATGCGATGACTATCGCTGGGCAAACAGAAGCGGGATTCATCTGAGAACACTACGGTTTGCCATTCTGCCATCCACGTCGCTCTGGTCCGGCACCATTCCAAACGTTGGAGTTTGTGCTGTGAGGTCAATGGCAGTCTTCTTAGCGGGCGCCGTGATTGCAGGCCACGTGCAACCAGTCGACGGGAAATGGTTCTGGTCGACACAGGAACATCCAGGGTACCTTGCACGTGCTGCAGAATCGACGTACAAGTGACTTGCGGGTCCGCCACAGCTTGTCGGTGAATCCGTCGATCCAAGCGGTCTGACGTCACTCTGGCTGCACCTGCACCCCTCAGTGTGGCTACATTTCCTCTTTCCAACCATCTCCAACACAGCCGATGCACAGTGCTTGCATCCATGTGGGTATCAGCTGCAATTTGACGTATGGACCAACCTCCTCTTCTCAGTCCGATCACCATACCCCTTGTAAAGTCGTCTATATGCTGGAAGTGTCTTCGTTGAGGACGGCGTGGCATTTCCTCTTATCACACGTATCCTTCGAGACAAAAACCAACTTTCTCCGATAATTAGTCTGGCAGAAAAACCAACATGAACATAGCCCACTTTTCAACTTCATTCTCTTATATCTTACTTCACGTGCGTCGGAGAGCTGCGCATTTCATATCATTTGCATAACTCAGTGACGTGCGTCTACGGTAAAATTTGCATGAATTTCTGACCACTCCTTCTTGGTGATGCATTTTCAATGTCGAGCAGTGTAAATGATATAATAAGATTAAATTTTAACTGATTCAGTTCGGTAGTTTAACTCTGAACTCGTGATGTTGGATGTCTACACCCCAGATAAATTGTTCTTTTACATTCAAACGTTTTGAAGCTTTTACATACAATGTTTAACGTGTGGGAGAAGGTTGCGATTGATAGGCCCTCAAATAGAATGGTCCGAAAAATAGCTGAAGTTGATTTAATCCTTTTCCATGTGTTAGTGTATATATTACTTTTTCTACTATAAGTACCTAGCTGTAGAAGTTGCAATTAACGAGCTTGGGAGATGAAGGGGTTATGTGACAAAACAGAAATTGTGATTAATTAAAGCTCAAAGTTTTATTGTTGCATTTGTTGCATCTTTTTTTTGTTTTCTGGTTATGGCGTTAGTGTGCGTATGAAATTGGTCTAATGACATCTGGGTCATTTTCACCGTATGCTTCACCATATGAATAATTAAGTATTCAGATGCTGTTGTAAAACTTTAAGTTGCAAGGAAAATTGTCGTCCGTTACCATACAAAATCAATATGAAATCTTACTTTAAAACTATATCATAGAGCCTAGAACCAACTTCATTTAAAATTATTTGCGCCCTGAAGCTTAAAACGATGTTTTTTATCATTAAAATATTGATCAAAAACTCCATGGTAACGAATTTGACATTTGGCAACGGATTTGACCAGTAACGGCCTTGACAATTTCATCCAAAATGTATAATTATAGCTAGGGTATCGAATTTAAAAATTTAACTACAATATGCATTTTCTTAGAGTTGTATAATAAACAATACTTAGGGGTAAAAGTTTAGAAAAAGTAAAAATTAATACTAAAATCTTTGGTAACGGACTTGACAAAGAATAAAAATATGCACCTGGAAAAAGTTTTGTGCGAAACGCCACAGCAATACTTCTCGACTCAGGGAAACAAAATGGTACAAAATAGTTACGTCACTAATTTGTGAAGTTAACTGCATACGTGTTACCATCTTTTGATTTCAATAAATACGTTTTCTAGCTAAAATAATCTTAGGGTAACGGACTTGACAAGAACTTCCGGAGAAAAATATATTCATACATTTCTTATTGAATTAAAATTACTATTGTCAACATTTATCATGAATACCATATACTAATAGTCAATATATAAAAATAATATGTAGCATTTACTTTTTTTGACCATTAAGTATAGGAAAAAGATAGTTGAACTTGCGAAAATTGGAAATGGACAAGCGTTTTTGCCTTGATTCTCATTTTTAAAGACTTATCTCTACTAATAATAAAGCTGAAGGTGGTTCTGTCTGTCCTTCTTTCTTTCTTTCTTTCTTTCTGTCTGTCTGTCTGTTACGCGCGTAGCGCCAAAACCGTTCGGTCGATTTTCATGCCACTTGGCACAAAATTAGTTTGTAGCATGTAGTTTTGCACCTCGAAGCGATTTTTCGAAAATTCCATTTCGTTCTTTTTCTATTCGAATTCTTAGAGGAAATTCGATAAAATAAGGAAGAAATACTCCATACACATTTTCAAGTCTTATGTCATTCGAAAGCTTGAAATTTTCTGCACAAAATGATGTTTTTTTGAAGTTTCTACGATCATCAGGAGAGCTGTAACAATTGTTTGTAGAATCCCGAAATTCAAAACTTACCTTCAGTAAAGCAAGCCAAACGATTCTAAAATGGCTTTGCTCGCGAATAAAATTTGTTTGAAAATAGAGATGAAATGAATTATTTTATCAACGGAAATCAACTTTTCATGTTGTTACCATGGTTACGTTTTTATTTCGTTCTTTTTCCCTTAATAATTTTAAAAATGTATTTGTTTTTGTAACAATCCAAACTCAAAGCCTTATTAAAATTAGTCAAATGAAATATTAAAAACCGTGATAAGATGGCACCTGTCAATCAAATGAGAAATCGAGTCCTTTCCTTAAAATACAGGATACCATTCTAAATGTATCGTCTGCAAAACATATTTTACTTCATTATTAATTTATTTCAATATAAATTGCAGCAAATGGCTTGAGTGAACGAATTTAGCTTTTAATTTATCGTTTGCTGGTTGATCTTTGTCGATGTTTATTGTTTTTATTATCATTGTGAAGAATAATGCACGAAATTTCTATGACTAATACTTAAAATTTTTAGGATCAGTTGAGTTTAAAAGAAAAAATTGCTCCAAATATACTTTTGCAATGTGATTATTTATTGTTGGACTGTAATTTGCAGCAATAATTGCATTTAATAAATAATGAAAGACAATATTAAAAATTATTTTTTTGGCGACTTTTTTACAATTTGGCATTCAATTCTATTTCAGTATATTTACTTCTATCTTATTGCGATATTGCAACGTTCTTTCTAAAGTATGTCATTTCGGAAAATGTATTATTTTGTTTTTGAAGTTAGGAAAGAAAACTTTCTTCTTCTTTTAAACTTTGGTAAGATTTCTGTTGGTTTCTGTGAGCAACAAAATTTTTCTTATTTTTTCTTTTGGCTTATTTTTGTGCACCTATCTTTGGGGTTGCATTCGAATGTCCCCAAGGGGGTGATTTACCCCTTTTATGGGGTAATCAGGGCTTTCAATGCAGACCAAAGTGATATGAATTGGCGCGACCACTTGGCGATATCTCGCCAAGCTTTTGGTCACCAAGTGTTTGACGCCAATTTGGCGACATATCGCCAAGTTGGCAATAAATTTAGTGAAAAAAAAATTTTTTTGGGTTCAATTTGGCGCTATTGGCGATATTTTGCGAAAAATCTACTGAATGATGTTAAAATCGGCGATATTTAGGAGATTAATCATTGTAAAACATTTTTTTGCATTGTTTCGTGGCAAACTAGGGATGCAAATGTTTGAATTGTTATCTTACTCACTTCAAGCACTATTTTAGCACTTAAGGCATCTACTAAGAAATTTACACGTAAAAGGAAGTAGTGTAGGGTCCATACCAAATTTTTATATCATACTTTGAAGGAATTATAGTTGAATTATAACTAAAATAAGAGTATTTTTTTCTGCTATATCATTTTTTTACAAATGAACTTTTAATTTTATACCACGGGCAAAGCCGTGCGGGTACCGCTAGTATAAAAATAAATAAATAAATTTCAATAATTTGTTGAGTGATAGAATTTTTTGGGGGGTATTTCTTGCAGAAAATAATTGTTCGCATTGAATTTAAAATATTTCATTTCATTTCATTTCATTTCATTTCATTTCATTTCATTTCACACTCCAGGGTCCCCCGTACCTACCACAGTTTCGTGGTTCAACCGGGGATAGGACCCTGAAGAGCGCTCTGTTCTTAATTTTGAACCAGAACCTAGGGTCGAGCAAACCCTAGGGCCCAGCACCCCCAGAGGTATCGTTTCACTTGGAGGACTTTGTGACCACGACATTTTTAACGCCTCCCAGCCACCATTAATCAAGACGGTGGATCTTTGATCGGATGGGATCGAACCCGGGTCCCTCCGGACACGAGTCCGATGCCTTACCGATCGGGCCACCACGGCCCTTGAATTTAAAATATAAGTTATGCTTCAAAATCGTCTTTTTCACCTCCGGACAGCAAATGTAAGCAAATTTTGAAAATGACCCATCTACTTTTTGATGTACCAAGTTTTATTTGCTTACCATTGTTCAGAGTGTTTACTTTTTAAAATGTAACCTAGCCTTTTATCCTCCAAGCCCTTCAATTATAAAATGTTCAGTAAATGTAATCGAAATAAAAATAAGCGTCATTGATTCAATGAAAAATAAACAAAAAGCGGATAACATGTAATGTACTTGTTGTTGATGTTGTTGTTGTCTTTTACCAGTTAGGCTAGCAATTCAGGGTATGCTGCAGGGTACTTTTCTAACTATACCGTTATTTGATGTATAGTATAGCCCAACTATCAAAGTACACAAATGCCATAGTTACCCCTTTAGAGGGTAGGCAAACATTCGCAGGATTCTCACATAGAAAGGAAAGAACAGGAGAGGGAAAAAATAGTCATGCCTGAGACGGGATTCGAACCACGGATTCGATGTGGATTTTCCCTATCCGCAGTCAGACCAAAGACGCTGTCAGAAAATATACTGAAACATATTAATGATAGCTTCGCATTAGCCGATTCACTAGTCATCATTAAATGCCGCATTAACCTTCGGAAAAGAAATTTTGTTTATTCCTTGGTAACAGCAAAAATATGAGTATCTACACTGCAAAAAATAAGTTGTTGTTTTTACAGTATTAGACGGAAAGCAGAGATTTCAGTTTAAAACTGTAAAACCGCAGTAATAAACTGCAAAACTAGCTATTTCGATGTTTATTACTGTAAAAATGGCAATTTTGCAGTTTATTACTGTAAAATTATCAATGTAACAGTTTATTACTATTAAATCAGCTGTATTTTACTGTAAAAACTATAGTGTAACACTGGCAGCATATGTTCTAGTTTAAAACTCTAAAATACATAGTAATAAACTGTGAAAGTAGCTATTTTATAGTTTATTACTATAACCCAGCAATTTTAGAGTTTACTACTGTAAAATTAGCAGTTTTACAGTTCATTACTGTAAAATTATTGTCATAATAGCTGTATCATATTGTAAAAACAACATTCATTTTTTAGTGTAGCAAAAAAATCATCGAATTTTGTATACTAAAGATAGTGTAATGAAAATGTAAATTTGAGAATTTATTTGTAATTATGCATGGCGTGTACAGAATAATATCCATGATTTGAAAACTTCCCGATAGCACAAAACAATCATTATACTACAATATGCAATAAAATGAAACTAGTAAAACCTTTTATGTTTAAATTATTTTGCTATTTTATTTATTTATTCCTCATTGTTTCTTTAAGAGACAGGGTATGACAAAAATATTATTATTTTCTATGACTTGCACGTGCTATTACTATCATGTCGTAAGCTTACTTTTGATGCAAAACTTATATTCTGATCTAATTTATTAATGAGTGCTCTAACTTGCTTCGCGGATTAGCGTAAGTAGAAAATCAACTTATCCAATAAACGCTCGTTATAACATTCTACGTCTAAGAGGTGGAAAAGTACGAGTATAATAGTTAACCAACTCTTGGAGCTCATAATTATATTACAGAGTAAAGCTACTTTGGATAAGCGGTAGAAAATCTGTGCATTATGAAGCTTTCTTTTTTATTCGTCCGATAATTTAGAACAACTCTGTTGAAATAACAATTCATCTACTTTAGGGTAAATTTCCCAGGTTTATGACCTGGGAAACAGGACATTTATTCGTCTTGATTTTCCATAAGAATGTCTTTAATCTTTCTAATCTATTTTAAAAAGTTAATTCACATTAAACCAGCATTAACTGATGGACGATATGCATTCTCTGAAGAACATAAATTTCAACATTAATCTCAAATGCTGTAATAATCTATTTCTTTATTTCTTACACGCATACTTATTTTTAAGGTTTTTTCATAGCACGAACTGAAAATGTCTAAGGCATGCCAGCTGAAATGAAATCTGGAGTTATTGATGTACCTACACACTTGACAGTAGTTATACTATTATTTCATGCTTTTTTAACGAATATTTTTTCCCTTACAAGACATGCAAATTATATTTCACTCTGAATTCCTGCATTAAAATCAAAATTTTTAAAAAGTAAGAAGCTAAAATTCATTTGAGTTAATTTGTATTTTTTGAATTTCAAAATAACGTGTTAAGTCTCGTTACTTTTTCATTTCTCCTTTAAGAAGTGTTTACACACTGAAATATCACTCGAGAATAAAATAAAACCTGTAAAATAATATGATTTTTTAAAAATTAAATCAATTTACATAATTTATAACTTTTTTTGCATAAAAAAAGTATTGCTTTGTAAAGTTTGCTTAAAACAATGAACTGTAACATTAAGAAAAATATAAAGAGCAGTCTTTTTTATAACCGTTCAAAATTCAAGTATGGAAAGTAAGTTTATTTACTCTTGGATATATTTTTTTAAATCTTGAAACAATAGGTAACAGATCCTTCGCTTTTACTCCATGATCTATCCATTGACTACAGGCTCAAGCAGCGAAAGATTGACATTTTTTTTAAAGTACTTGGTGAAAATTTAACTATATGAGTCTCCGCCTTCTGTTTGCTAGGCTTGGGCATCACTATCAGCGGCTGCTTAGCCTTAAATGACAGATTCGACAATGGATTGTTGACTATTTGCAGTAACTTCGCAATATCATGAGAAACGCAATGCCAGCCTGGATGTCAACCCATAAAATTCCGAAATTTAATTATATAGATGGAATGAGACCAGGTAAAATGGCTTCAGAAAACATTCAAAATTCACTGGACTCTGAATGATAGAGAAAAAAAGCAATGGATGATTGAAAAAGCTCCATATTTAAAAAAAATAGCATGTACAAAGATAAAGAGTTTAGATACGAACGATTCAAGGGAAAAAAACTTCTGCTTAAAAATATTGAGCAGAGAAAATAACAATAACCGTAGTAAAAACCGACCACTTATTTTGACAATTGTTTGTGGAGTGTTTTCATCGACTATTTTGCTAAGTATTTGCGTCCAACAGAAAATAAAAGCTTCTTCGGAAACGTAATACTCACTTAGAAAATGTAGAGAAAATATTTTCTGTGAGTGTGCCACGACAAATTTTTGAACGCTTCAATGTTAAAATAGAAAATCTTTAGCTCTTTGAAAGAACGTGCTTTGGGTATAATGAAAGCATTTTTTTTATTTATTTCTTCCCAAGTTTACTCGATAGCAAAAGCCCTGGGGATTTTTTAAGAGTTTAGAATTACTGAAGTTCTTCAGAGCCTTAAATATTGTTAAACGTGTTGATAAGTTATAGTATATATGTTTAAAATGAGCGCTATATTACATTGAAGCAATTTATAAAAAAAGGAAAATAAAGGAGGCTATTTTTTGAACACAAAAAACTAATTGTGAGTATGGATAAGTAATTACATTTTGTAAACTGTAGTTTAATTTTTAAATTTCTCTCTATAAATTAAGTATGTAATTCCTAACAAAATGCATGCTAATAAGCTACAAAATCCGCAATATATACAATGCAGTAGCGAGGCGTGACTTCAAGCGTCAGTCATCGCTAACTTTTAGGTCCCCAAAGAAATATACCAGACCATATGTTTCGCTCATGGGTGTTTGTGATAAGAAATTTTTGAAAATTTTGGGCTGCCGTTTCCGAAATTTAATTTTTCAGTTTTCGAAAATTTTATTTCCGTTAAAGCAGGAAATTCTCCTCACACAATAAATGAAGTATACTTTGAAATGATAAAAATCATTCATGTTGTTTTTATGAGTTTTAAAACTAAATAGTAATTAAAAAATTCAACTAACCTTGTAAAAATCTTGGTTCACATATACTTCTTTTTCAATTTGAAAAGTTCAAGCTTGCTGAAATGCAAAGCTCGAACGGCAACGAGCACTACTTTTTATGAAAAACATTTATTATTGAAACTAAAAAGAGAGTAAAAAAACAAAACCACGCACACATATATTCGTTTTTGAAAGTTCGATGAAGTTCCAAAACACAAAAGGTAACAGCGTTTTCCATATGCAAAACTACTGTTGCAAACAATATTGTCTTCGACCCGTCGGCCTCATATTAGCGCCATCGTAAGATAACAATATCTTTCTAACCGCAACCCCTTTTTTTGAAAAATGTGACGCACCGAATTGAAAAAATAAATAAAAAAGAATGAACGAAACAGGAGAAAAAAATCTCAACCCCTCCCCATCCAACCCCGACGATCCGCCAAAACTGAGAGTTGCCAGTAAAAACAAAATTTCTGCGGGTCATCGCCGATGAGTCTTATTACATCTAAGGGAAGCTGTGAAAGAATCTGATTGGCTGAAATGGCTGACAAGCGAAAAAACTTGCGCGCGCACACACAAAACCGATGCGATATCTGTAGCGATGAGTGAAGGTCACGCCTAATCGTTTACTCAACAGATGGCACCACTAAAATAAAATTATTTGGAATATTAAATGATCCGAAAAAATAATCTGAAAATAAAATTTTAAAAACTTAAATTCTTCCAGTGCAAAACGAGGTTTGCCTTCAGGTCATCGGCGAATCGTTCGATGACTTGAGGCCTCGCTACTGATACAATGAAATAATTATGGTAGTCGTATACAGTGAATTTTCCTTTATAAAAACTTAAAAGCAGAAACTACTAAAAAATAACCATTTTAGTTAACATGAATAAAACTGGTAAGCTACAAAAGTACAGCATATTTAAATTTATTGCTGATTAAAATACCTTATAGAATGCCTCTAACACAAGACAATTTAAAGAAAATTGTTTTTAGCATATTTGTCTCACACATTTTTTTTCTAATTAACTTCGTTCAATGTGAATCCACCTTTCAGATTGCGATTTGTTCAGGCTACAATCATCCTTATTTATTCCTAGAGATTAGAGGGGAAAAAATATGTTTCTCTATTTGAGGTATAAAGTTAGGAATTTCTCTGTTAGACTTTAATGCCGAAACACTTTGACTCGCTCTATCAATGATCCTAAAATAAGCAAGTAAAACAATCCCGTTTTTGTATGCTTTATGTAAATAGCAGTTTCTAACAAACTTTATTCAAAGTAAATCTATGTTTTAAATCAAGATTTATGTACTCTTTAAACCTATCTGTAGGTCTATTGCTAGAACTGTGTTTTTTTTTTTTTTTTTTGAACTACTCAAAACTTAACGAAAGTTATTACATTTGAAATGAACACTGTGGTCTAAATGTTTCAGAACAAAAAATGTTTTGTCTGAAAAAGGCTATTTCTCCGAAGTTATCAAGAGGGGAGGGGGGAGGGCAAACGCCTATTCCTCACAACATAATTATATTTTTTTAATCTTATTTTTAAATGCACTTTGAATAAAACTTAGTTTTTTGGCTGGTTCTGTGTTTTTTTACATAAACATCTACTTTTTTAAGCTTTTACATTTGGTTATCTCTCTTATAAGGCTTTTAGAGTGAAATAAAATTTTCAAATTGTTGATTCAAAAATTTAATTTTATACTAATACTTGCAACTGCTATTAACAAATTTGAAACACTTTTCCTTAAAGGAAAAATATTTAAACATAAACTGAAAAGGAAATAATACGTCTGAGAAACGTAATACTGAAGATTAAAAGTTCAAATGACCTAAACTTAATTGGCTTTGTTCTTTAAAAAATACTTTACCCGAAAAGTTTAAAACCAAATTTCCTTCTCAAACTGTTTCAGCATAACAGCATACATTCGTAGAATTTTATTTTTCGATTTATCGCCTTATTTCCAATACCATGTCCGAAGAGAGACGCGTATTTTGTTCAGGGACTTATCAAATTCCTTATCAGATTACTAACAGCAGTTTGAAGGCGTCTTGAAGCATCTATGCAAATTGAACTGCATCGAAATTCAGTTAGAATGTAGATGGGAACCGGAAATAAATATCGATTTTTGGGCAGCCGCGATTGTTGAACATGGAGATGACTGGTGGAAACGTGCTTCTATAAAATTGAAATGCGATAAAGGATATAAATCAAACAGAATTATCAAGTAAAATTTGCATATTATCCAACCCTTATCGTGAAAGTGGCATAAGATGCTCCTTAACTTGATATATATTTCGAATTTTCGATAACGCATAATTTCTTATTATTTTGGGAATCGAAACTTAGCAATATGATTATTGCTTGTGAGACTGATTGTTTGTTATCTCATTCAAATATAAAGCGCAGTCTAACTAAGACTGATTTTTCTGAGTTCTTAACTAAATTAACAGCGAAATAAACATGAGCATTTTAGGACTAAATGAGTCACTGTAGTTTGAAAATAATTTACTATTTATACTTAATTATGTAAGCATCAGTATGAAGTTATTATTTCCATTAAGGTAAAATAAAATTTTTAAGCCGTTATATAAAGTATCCATAAAGCTATGGCAGGTTTTTAAAAGAATACAAAACATTTCTTTTTTTTGCATTTTAATGTTTTTTTTTCTTTTTTGAGAGGATTTCACATTTCATAATCTTTTGCAATGTTTTTTACCCAGTTAAATATTTTTTATTCAACACTTAACAATAGTTATAATTGAACATTTCATTCTTCACAATTTTTAATCTAAACTTAATTGTATGTTTTCTCTTTACATTCTGCTCGTGCTATTGTATATCAGTTCTTTTACTGTTAACGCTAGATTTTCATTTACATGTTGCTCCTTGAATATTAGAAAAATTTTCAAGATATGAAGAAACGGTATTGGAAATATTAATTTAGAATTTTCTAAAACCGCGGATCAGCTCTAATTTTTTCTTTTTTTTAATTCAGAATGCATACAGTTCTAGAGAATGCTGAAGTAAAATACTTAGTGTTTCACAAGCAAACATGAAAAATTATCAGACATAATATATTCTTCCTAACTCTCTATTGTATTTCCTGTTTTCACTTCGAATAGATTTATTTTTTCACTAATTTATAAACAACAAATACGGCTAAAACTGCCATAAAACTTTTTTTGAAAACATTTTCTTCACAACATAAGTTTTGAAATTTCATCACACTGGATTTTATTTTTACAGTAATTGCTCAAGAAATAAGAAGAAAGTACATACAAAGCAAATAAAGGTGTTCTACTTAGGAAAACAATTCTTCTGAAATCGCAAAACAAAACCGATTAACGTTAAGAGCCAGGCCAAAGTAATCATCCTTGTTGGGAACGGTAACGCGAAGCAAGCCGTATTGTGTAGGTAATTTCGAACTACAAGCTATACAACCTATTGATCATTTGCTTGACAAACTATTGAGTTTCGGATGTTCTTTTATTGTTCGAAATTTCCGAAACTGCAGAAGGAAAACGATTGACTTTGAAGCCGCCATTGCCGAGACCTAATTTGAGAAACAGTTCAAACAATTAGTTAGAAGCTGAAGTTGAATTTTTTTTTCTCTGTAAGTCATGCCATTTTAAGTTGTTAAAAGATAAATGTGCACGTGACTTCTTCAAAGTACTAATATACGTATATGTTATACTTACCCAAGTAGCACACTTCGTTTTTTAAAGGTTGTAAAATGGTTATTAACGTTATGACAACGGATTAAAAACTTTTATAAAACGTTTAAACGTTTTTTGTGCTACCTGGGTAATTAACGCGTCTCAATTTCTTATTTGTTATAAAAGTAAAAACTGCACTTTAGACAGAAAGAGAAAATTCTGAGTTTGTTGCCATATGAAACCTTCAGCTAAAAATAGTTTACAGAAAATATGATTTTTTTTTTGAAATTGTTTTTTTTTTGAATTGATTTTATTAGGCTTTTGAAAGAGAGAAAAAAATCTGCATATTTTCATTCATATAATCTGCATAAAATCTGCATGTTCAAAATATGCTTATATTTTTTGTAAATTTTTAATAGATTTTCAGCAGATTTTTTTTTTTGGCTGAGCCATTAGATCTTAAATTTATGAAAACGTAATTATTCAGAGTATTTTAAAATCTTAGATTTTCTTCTGTTGTAATGATGATATGCCAGTTTTAAAATTTAATAAACTCAAAAACATTATTTTAGAGGCTGCTCATTAATTTTCAGCCATTAATAAAACTTCAAAAAAAAAAAAAAAAAATGAATGTCTTCAACTACGCAAGTAAATCAACTTTATTGTTATTTCCTTACACTTACGTTATAGTCTTGATGTAAATTTATGTTGCAAATTTAAATTATTTAAACTTTTCTTTAGAAAGTACCTTGAGAAGATTTCGTTCATGTCTACATTTGATAATAGCTGCCTTTATATTCATTCAAAGTGCTAAAGTTGACTTTATTCTACTATTATTATTTCTGTCATTGCAGCTTTCAGTCTGTTCTGCCGATAAGCGGAGTGTCGGGAATCAAGACGATTTTTGAAAATACCTTTTATTATTAAGTGTATCTAAATTGTTTGAAGAATAACTGCTTGTAAATAACAAAAAAGGGACTATTTTAAGCAATTTTACATTTCGAAGTATTTTTATTATGAAGTTTATTAAATATCATGTCATAACTGCAAATAAAGAAACATCGTTACAAATATACAAATTTTAATAACAGTAGTAAAAAAATTAATAAATAAAAAGTAGACAAGTGTTCCGGAATTTCGTTTACTTCTACATGTAAAATGATGAGCTACAAAGTCTATAAAATAACGACAAAACCTTTTTCTCGTTGAAAATGTGTGTGGGTATTTACAACCTTGTTTTTGTTTGTTTTTCTTTTTTAGCGTAAATCTATTTGCTATTCACGTGCTATTTTGGTTGAAAAAATATCTACTGTCAGTAATTTTATTTTAAATTCTTAGCAGAAATGATACATATATACCATGTACATTGTAAATCCACCAGCATAACTAAAAAATATTTTTTATCCATTAAGTTACAAGTAAAAACAGTTACAAAATCAGCTCTGATTGTTACGTTAGCCACTATGAAATGACCATATATATATATATATATATTTTACTCTTCAGAGATATTTAATTTATAACTCAGAACAAACAATATATAACTTATGTTACATTTCATTTGGCAAATAAGATTTTGATAATTCTTTGCTTGATAATGATTTTAATGAAGTTATAAGTTTAATATTTCATCGTCTAAAAACTTTTACAATAACCCCAACTGTGTCTTGTTTTAATCTCAACACTTTTGTTAATGAACACTTAATTTAATATAACAATAATTAATAATGAACACTGCGACTGGCTTTATTTTAAACGTTATTTTCGATTAAAAAAATTCAACCTATTTAGTTTTATTTCATTCCATAACATAACAACCTCATCAACTGTGTACTTTTTTAAAAAGGGACAACAAAACAGAAAATGTAATCCATTCATGCCTGTAATTCAAAGAATTAATAAAGACTTCCACTGACCCAAATACAAAAATTTTATGTGGAATACTTAAAAAAAAGATTAAATAGATAAAATAATCGCTTCAATATAAGAAGAAATAAAATGGAAAGATAAAAGAAAAATATTTATAAAAAATATTTTTTCAAGCTTTTGAGACCTCTAATCTTTTTCAATTCTCAATATATCCATTTGTAAGGGAAGTTCAGAAAAACGTGCCTCAAGACTTGAGAAAAAAGCAATATGAATGCGTTAGTCTCTGAATTGATTTTGTTCGATTTGATTGAAAACGTGATTTTGTGAGAATACTTTAATGTATAAATTGAAAAATAGTTTTTTGTTTCTTTCTTCAAGAAAAGAAAGAAAATAATCGGAAGCTGAAATCAATTGTTTTTTGTATTCTGAAAAAGAATTGGAGGATTTTTGAATTGAATTTGGGAGTTTTTGAAAAGTATTTTCGGTTTTCCACCAGCAAATATGCTCACTTCAATTGAATGCATTTTTCTCATGACAAAAATTATTTCGACGTATCAAAAACTTTTGCAATAAGTACGTAGCTTTACTTTTTATTTGATCCCAATATTTACAGTTAGCACTAAATATTGAAATCACTAAGGTTGTAAATATTACTAATACGCAGCATTATAATTTCAGAAAAAAAGGGGGGAGGGAGAAGAAAAAAAGAAATATCCCCCTTAAAAAACAAAATGAAAGTTAGACAAACGTCTCTTAGTTTCAAGTTATGCCACAGCAAAAGCAACAAGCAACTATACTCGCCTGATTATTTGTGTGTTTTTTTCCCTTCAATCCAATCAAAGTTGTCCTTGAAACAGAAAAAAAAACCGTTTATGAGGCATAATTTTGTAAAAATATTGCATACGGGTTTTTAGGGCGAGAAACTGCGTCACTCAGCACAAAAGGTGCTGATATTCCAAAATTTGGCAGTAGTCATTTCTTAGTGACTAAGTAAACTAAAATATTATCCCAGGAAAAAACGAATATATGTTTTTTTCTTATGTCATCTTTTTTTGTACTAATGAACATAAATCTAGATTTGTTTTAGCGTAAATAACTAATAACGGAGGAAGTAATCAGTATTCGTTCATTCTCTTTTTTTAAAAAAAATTCAAACAAAACAAAATCTAAATATATTTTTTATTAATTGATTTTATTAAATCCTGGGCACTTTGATTTTTATACAAAAAGTTACGAAACGTAGAAGAGAAGGGAAATATGCTTCTAATTAGAATTGCGTCTTCAAAGACAAAACATCGATGTTAGAAATAAAAAAATGACGGTGTTGATACATCGACCAAAAAACATCGATGTTTCAAAACATCAATCTTTTTTTACGTATACTGACGGCCCCGCTTGATCGGGTAACGGATAAACGAATACTCCGCACGTACGAATAAAATGTTTCGGAACCGAATATTTCTCCGTGCAATAGGCACGATGTTTAACGATCCCCGCTTGAATAAATACCTCGCTTAGTGGAATATTTCTTGGAACCGATAGCGTTATTGTCTTGGACCAGCTAGGCTGGCAAATTTGGGGTGCGCTGCTTCACTTTTCCAACGATTTGATGTGACGTTCGACTCCCACAGTACACGCATGCCGTAGGGGCCCGTTTGTAGAGTCGGTGGCCATTTATAACACAAAAACAACACATTCGCACAAAGAAAAGACAAGGACATGATATATATATATAGAGATATGCCCACGCCGGGATTCGAACCCAGGACCCCAGTCAGACTTCTTTGACCTCTAGCCGAGGTGGCCGGCCTTGGAACCGATAGTATTCGTTTAAGCAAGGCCGACATTTATTTCGCACAAATTTGAATGTACAGTTACTCCTTGTTACACTGCTTTTGTTATATCACTCAATCGGATTTATTGTAATTTGAATTTGTCTCCTAAAAAGAAAAAATCAACCGTAAAACATCGATGGCCGTTATAGAAAACTTTTTTTAGTGAGATAGTTACTACAATTACTGATTAACGATGTAACTTGTTTCATCGCATATTTTTATGAACCTTTTTTTTTTACTGAAATGAAACCATGAACATAAAAACATTATCGGGCACAAAACATCTAAAAATATTTATCATAGAAAAATTTTGATGATGAGATTAATGCTGCAACTACTGACTAACGATGTGAATGTTTTGATAAGTGTAATTGTCATATAATTTTTATAAAACTTCTTTTCAGGAACATAATACATCGAACCCAAAACAATGATATCGCTGCCGCACCTCTACTCAGGGCCTGATTACTGAATAGGTGAATTAGACGATGGCCTACGGTTCCATTTGTTTAGGGGGCCCTAAAATGGCTGCAGTTACTTTAGTCAATGGCAAAACTTGTTTCAGCCCCAATGGTTAAAATTATAAGCTTTGAATACAGTGGCCCCCAAAAATATATTTGGCATTGGGTCCCAGGGCATCTTAATCAGGCCTTGCCTCTACCTCTGAGTAATGGAACAACCACATTAGCGTATTGTCTACTTAATTTTGTTGGCTTGTTTATTGGTCTGAGTTACTATTTTCAGTTGCCTCTGGGGCCTTTCATTTACGAAATTTGTTATTTTCTAAGATTAAAAAATAAAAAATAAAACCTTATTCCTTAGTTCTGATAGTCCCAGACAGTTACCATATGGTATCTTTAGAGCGAGTGCAATTTTTTATTCGCGTGGATAGACGGCTTCAGTTAGTTCTGGGCCCGTTCATTACACAAAATTCTTCACTTTTATCGTTTTTATAATACTTTTCATTTTCTGAATCAGATATTACAATCCTCCTATCAATGGCGCCAAAACGTTTCCATGTGAAATAAAAGCGAGGAGGACTTAACAAAGTCAAGCACTGCGATCAGAAAACTTTTTCATGTAGAACAATTTTTTTTTTTTTTAAACTAATGATAAATTTGAAAAAAAGATACAATTTTATGCAGTAAACGGATCCAGAGTTCATCGAAGTCAATGACCCACATCAGTAAACAATTTTACACACTCTGAATATGATATAGGGAAACTTTTTGGCTCTATTAGAACAACAGAATAAAATCTCTTTTTCAAAATATAAAAAGTATTGAACAAAATTACCAAATTTTTCATATTGAACGACCTTAGAGAACGACCTTAACTCACACGAATAAAAGCTTGCACACACTAAAATTAAAACTTTAAGCGGTCAATTATTTTGCCAGAAATGCTTCCAAAAAAGGCATATTTTTTATTGCGTATAGTTAAGTACCATACTTAACAGAATAAGAATATAAAGAATTTAAAATTTTTTGTTTCGTTTTCAATGCTTTTACAATATTTTTTATTTTACAATTTTGGTCACAAAATCCCGAAATATTTGCTTTTTTCAAGTACATTCTGCATGCAATAATGAATGGTTTACAAATTATGCAAAAATCTCTCTCACACTTACTTTGAATTTTGAGTTTTACAATTTTCCGAACAGTTCGTTCAAACCAGAAAAGGAAATCTGAAAATATCGATGCCCGTACGCCGTACGGGCAAACCAGATGAGGCCAATTTCGGGTAGCACGTACACCGTACGGGCAAACCGCTTAAAGGGTTAATAGACGGAAACGTAATGGCACTATTAGAACTAAGGGATCCAATTTCTTATTTTTTTTTTTAAAAATATGTTGAAAATGATAAATTATGTATAATAAACGACCCAGTGGCAACTCTAGATATTAATTCAGATCATTAAAATTTCGCACACATACTAATAATAACATAAAGCAATTTTTCAGCACTATTGGAAATTCGATATCGAAAAACCGTTTTCTCATGTAGTTAGAAACATTTATTTCATGTAGTTAGAAACGAAAAGGGTTTCTACTTAATTTTAGTATGTCTTTCGATGTGTGTGTGTGTGTGTGTGTGTGTGTGTGTGTGTGTGTGTCATAGCTAATAAGTGATAAATATGCCACACGTTTTGCCTTACATTTACTTTTTAAAGCTTAATGTTGTGGATGAAATTTCAGCTAATAGCCCAACCCCCCCTTTCTAAAAATAGGAGAAGAAAACGCCTGGTTATATCAATACTGTAAATGTATATATTGATGCCTATAAATCTCTGATTAAGAGAAAATAGATCCCATATAAGGTTTTAAAAAAAAAGCAACGAACCATTTAAGTATATTTTCAAACATTTTCTTGTTAGTATATGATGTCTCTGCTTAATATGCTTTTTAGTTAGGATATTGACTATATTTTAAGCTTTAGTTTTAAGCAAGTAGTTTCGCAAATATAAGCTTTGTAAAGGCATTCAAGGTACCCTTTTTAGAACGTAGAAATAAGAGGCTTTCTATTGTTGTTTTTAAGCAGCTTAATGTAGTAACTACCATTTTTAATGTAATTAAGTCCTTATTTCTTTGTGTGGGTTGTATTAAAGAAAGAAAAAATGTTAAAAAAGTGAAATTACAATTGGTTAAATTACAACTTTAATCTCACAACACGAAACAGTTACTCCAGTATATATGTGGGTGCTTGAGAAAAGAAACAATCAATTACATTTTTTTTTTCTTTTTTCCTTCTTTGGGCGCATTGCAAAAAAAAAAAAAAAAACTTTCTAATCAAATTCTTGATCCGAAAGAGATAATATTTGCTTAATCGAAAAATAAACTGAAACATAAACTAGAAAAAAAAGTGGTTTTTGTCTTTTACTTTTTAAAAAAGTCAAGATTGAAATTAAATGTGAAATATTTCTTTTGGTTTCGAAATAATAGTAGAAAAAACCGAGTAGCGTCAAATTGCATGAGGCTAGTACCTTAAGCCGTTTAATTTATTTTCTATCTTTTGTAAGAAAGACATGGCTCTTTCCTTGTAATCAGTTACCTATTATAGATCTTCCAATCTGCTTCAAAAGAAAATTGATTGCAAAGATTTTCTTTCTTTTCTTTAAGATCCTCTTTCCGCTGAATCATGAATTCCTGTAGATAGCTTTTAACTGTCATCTTGATTACTTGCTTCGTATTATTTGAAACGAAAGAAAACACATTTTTTAAGCTAGAACGGTTTTGTAACGAGAAATGCGCTTTATTCATCCACCAACAAAAACACTAGACTGACGGGAAAAAAAGTAATGTTATTTAAGTCAAGAGTTTGTCCGCTTAAATAAAGAAGGAATTCCTAATTAATGCTTTTTGTACTTTATTTCAAATTAAATATCAGGTTTTTTTTTGCTCACTGCCCTCTCTATTTATTTAGCAGATCATTAAGCATAGCTTAGTTCTGTTTCAGACCAAATTAATGTTTTTCATCCTTAAATTATAAGAAAATTTATTTTTATATTTGCGATTAAGAATCAAACAATTTAAGTAATATTCATTTTTCAGTTTAAAAGTTTTTCCTTCCCTTTACGTTGTAAAGGATGTAATGTGATCGCGAAAAAACAATCGCTCAAGTTTCGGCCTAAATTTCTATTTTAGTCAACCCAAATGAATGGTGAGTCGTTTTTCCGGTCCCTCAGCACGTGCAGCTGCACTTATGAACATATAAGAAGTCGAAACATCCTTTTCGACCACCTCGAGTAAATTACGGCGAGTTTTCTCGTGACGTTTGTGTGTGCATATGTATGTATCTATGTGTGTGCGTATGTACGTATGTATGTATGTATGTATGTATGTATGTATGCGTGTGCGTATGTACGTATGTATGTATATATGTATCTCGCATAATTCAAAAACGGTATTTCGTAGAACATTCTCCTTTGGCATGTAGGCTCTGAGGAGGATCTGGTTGTGTACCTTCCCTTGGGATTGTATTTGAATAATCTCAAGCGGTCTTTTACCCCTTTTGGGGGTAAATCTGTTAATTTTAATGCAGACTTGTGCGATGGTGTGATTTGGCGACCAATTTTTCGCTAAGCTTTCGTAATGTCAAATTTTTAGTAGCCAAGTGTTTGGCGCCAACTTGGCTACATATTGCCAAGTTGGTGAATTTTTTTTTTCGAATTTGGGTTCAATTTGAGGCTATTGGCGATATTTTGTGCAGAATCCACTGAATAATGTTAAAATCGGCGATATTTAGAAGGATTGGAACACTTTCATCATTGGAACACTTTTTTTCATTGATCGGTGACAAACAGGGGGAAATGCTTAAATTTTTATTTTGCTCACTCTAAGGCACTATTTTAACATCTATTACGAAATTTAAACGTGAAAGGAAGTAGTGTTGGGTCCATACTAGATTTTTTTAGAATGCTGTAATAAGTAAAATTTAATTTTATATAATGAATTAAACGTTTAGGGCCGAGCTTCACATTGACGTAAAGCAGAAACGTAAAATGGATTAAATAGTGTTCCTATGGAAAGTACCCGGATTTACCCAAAATGCACGGTAGGTAATAAACTGATAAATTAGCAATTTTACAGTTTATTACTGTAAAATTAGCAGTTTTACAGTTTAGTAGTGTTAAAGTAGCAATTTTACAGTTTATTACTGTAAAATTAGCTGTTTTAAACTGGGAAAACATCGTTCACTGTTTAGTGTAGTTTTTTATTATGTAGGCAGAGTTATGATTTCAGAGAGTGTTATAAACGTTTAGCATCTCCAGAAAGAAAGGGAAAGAAAGAAAAATACTTTAAACAGGAAGTAGACTGCAGTGTAGCAAAGAAAAAAAAATCAAAATGAAGCTTGTGTTCAAGTAGTTATATTTGATGGTATGAAACGACAGAGGTCCTCTTTTTTCTTCAGTTTTGTACAGCGAAACAAAGTTCGTTGAATTTAATTTTCTTAAACTTCCCTTTCATTCTCCTCATCCTTCCTATACCTCCTTCATGTGAGGGATTAACGGGAGAAAAATATCACAATTTCAAATTACTTATGTAAAATCAAGTTTTTTATTTTTTGAATTTTTCTGATTTTTGCTTTAAGTTTTTTACATATCTCAAAGAATTTACTGCTGTAGTTTTATATGCTGCAATCTTAACCTAAATTAGTAAACTGAAACAAACCTTGTGTGAACTTTCTCCTTCTCCTCCTGCGTGACTCTTCCGTACATAAATATTACTATTTCATTTCACAAAAGGGGGGGGGGTAACATTTGGTCGAAACTAAAACATTGATTTTCTGTGAAAAGTAGATTTTCTTACATAATTTATGCCTCACTTTTAATTCTTGTCTCATTAAAAAGACAAAGTAACATTGACAAAGTGAACTCTTCTTCCCTACTATATTTAATTTAATAATGTTTTGAATCTCAATACTATTAGGTTGGTGCGTATGAAATGTCGGATTCTCTTTACATGCGAACGTTTGTCTCCCTGTTTTCTTTATACTTTTGTCTTTGGCATAACCTCATTCATAGTCGTATTGTCCTTTGCCAGAGACTCATTTCAGCAAAATAGGTTTTCTCGAAGGTCTTCCCTTTTGTTATTTCTTTTGAGTTTATTGCCGATATGAATTCTGCCGACATTCGCGTCATTTTCTTATATGATTACAAACTTGGTAATAGTGCTGCAAAAGCTGCACGCAACATAAACCAAGCGTTTGGGGAGAATACGGTTAACGATCGGAAAGTGCAGCGTTGGTTCGAAAAATTTCGGACTGGCGATTTTTCACTGCAAAATGAACCGCGCGGAAGACTCAAAACGTCTGTGAAGAATGATGACCTGAAGGCTCTAGTGGAAGCGGATCCAGCCGTATCCACGAGGGAACTTGCTATCAGGATGAAAGTTGACCATACAACGATATTGAGACACCTTTCTGAGATTGGCAAGGTTAAGAAGATGGACAAGTGGGTACCGCACGCACTGACATAGCGAAATAAGCTGGATCGGTTAAACGTATGCTCATCATTGCTAACCCGATTTCATTGGAATAGGAAGTTTTGCAGCATCCACCATATTCACCGGATCTCTCCCCGACCGATTTTCATTTTTTCAAGCATTTAGAGCTGTTTTTAAGGGGCAAACACCATGAAAATATAGACAGTCTAAAAAACTCGATATCAAAGTTTATTAATTCTAAAGACCAAATTTTTTTAAGACAGGCATCTACGCTTTAAAATCTCGTTGAGAGAAGTGTATTGAAGCGAATGGATCATACTTTGATTGAATAAACAGCTTTTGAAGAAAGATATGCAGTTTTATACAATCACTTAAGAATCCGACATTTCATACGCACCAACCTAATACATTAAAACCAACAGATTTATGTAACAATAAATAACCAACATAAATATATAGATGATATTTTATTCCATACTAAACATTAAACTGCTATTCCTACCATTAAGCTTTCTTTTTTGAAAAATAAATCCTCCGAGAAAGTTACGAGGCTTCGTGGCAATTCCAACCTCCCCATTACCATCGAATACTTGTAAGAGACTATCAACATCCTCAGCTAATGGCCATAATCGTTTCTCAAGTAGAGTGATGATGGAATGGCATAAATATTTCTCTCAGATTTCTAAAGTAAAATGGCTGCAATATTCTTTACAAAAGACTTGCAATAAAGTATGTTTCAGGAAAATCATACTTAAAGTATAGATGATATATCATTGAAATTATCCAGGCTTTATAGCAGAAAATGCATCAGTAAAGTAAAATATGTTTTGGAATTATTAAAAAAACTTTTGAACACCTGCATTATAGGTATTTGACTAAACTGATTTGAAATTACTTAGACCGTTTTCTTTTTCTGAAATTCACCAATTTTCAACAAAATTTTTCTTAAGTGTAAATAACAAAACTAGCTGCCATTTGAATACGATTTATAAAGTGGGGAATTTTTAGAGCTATTTCGAAATGAGATTGTCTTACGATAAACTTTAATTCAAGTCAAAATAAAATTTCAAAGATTTCATGAATTTATCAAATCAGTTTTTATTTATATATACAGGAGTTTTTGCTTAGTAAGTAACAAAAGCAATCGTACGTTTTAAAGACAATCATTTTTATGTTCAACAATACTTATTCTCTTCTAATTTTCCTGAAAAAGAATGCGTTATATTTTTTGTACTCAGTATCAGAATTTGTTAGACACGAGTTCAGAAGGAATGATAAATAATAAGTTGCAAATCCTGTCGTTTGAAGGTTTATGTAGAGGCATGACATAGTTTCAAGACGATTTGTTCTTATTCCTTTTGTTGTCTCTTTTTGGAACCATGCCCATACATCTGAATTATTTTGGAAGTAAAACACATTCAAATGACCTCTTTCTCCGATGCAAAATACGTTCGCCTTCGTTAACAATAGTTATTTACTGCTTTATGCCTTTAAATAATGTTGTAACTGGTGGTAGTTAAATTTAAATAATAAAAATTCGTTACGATCAATTTTGGGACTTATTTTGGTTATTTTGTAGTTTTACAATGGTGAAATGGTTTCTTGAAAATGCAAAATATTATAATGCAACATTATTTTAAACTTGTTCAGTTAAATTCAGTAACTTCTTTTGAATACTTCTTCTCGATAGAACGCAGCTTGTTTGACTCCTTAATATTTTTTGTATTTCTCTTAAATTAATTTTTCTCCATAGTCCATTCTGAAATAAAAAAACACAAAACATGTCACTTTGTCCTACTTACAATAAATAGGAAAAAGTGACATTTCTCTTGATTTCCGTATAAACCGTTCAAATAACACGTAAAGATAATAAGAACTAATGAACTTAGGTATACAAAATCAAATAGTGAAGTTAGTCCGCAGCAAAGTCAATGTACCGTTACTGATGTCTTCATCGAGTCCCAAAGTTATGAGTCACAAATTAGCTATTGCAGCCACGTCGCAGCAACATGCTACTCATTATTGTAGAAATGTTTTAATAGTTCAGGTTCTTCGTTAACACATCCCTAATATATTTCTCCTTATATCTACCTCAAGGCACATGATGTCGTGACGAAAATAAAGGGACGTTACTGCGAATCGCGTTTGACACAAGATACAAAGCCACAGAATAACTTTTTGTCACAAAAGTCACCCAATAACACACTTGGGACTTGTTTCATGTGATTTAACTGAAACGTCGCTGTAGCAGTTAAATTGACTAATCACCCTACGACACTATGAAGGCGTCACTGCTACGTTACTCTTCGACATTGAAACGGCATCAAACTTGCAATCGTAAGTTGCTGTTACAACCTGTTGAAGACTTCGCAGTGACGTTTCGTTCACATAAAAGTCCGGTTTTAATCAGTTTTTTAGGATGAAATAATTTTTCGGAAGTTTAAAACTGTAAGAGTTTTCCTTTTAAGTTGCAAAAATCGTATCATTTTGAATAAATAATGAAGAAATAAAATATATATTTCTGAGTAGTATGTGTTAAAAAGTTTTCTAAAAGAATGGTTTTGTTTCCTCCTCTTTGAAAACAAAATACAAATTTATAGCTTGGTCTTTACTTCCCCGAGAGAAATTCTGAAGGCTGATATTAACGTCTTTCTTATCGAGAAAATTTGCTTGGGAGATTACGCTGTTGGAAACAATTTCTCAAAGTTTGAATTCGAAATAAGATTTTTAGCACTTTTTGTCACTCTCAACCTGAATTTATTGCACATTGTTAACTTCAGTTTTATCCTCTATGTGCGAGTGAATATATTTCAGGGTTTTATCAGGTCAAATTATTTTACAGCTGCGTGATGCTAATGCCATTCTAAGAGGGAAGTTACTTACACTTTGTTTAAATATTGTGTTTTCATAAGCAAGGAAGAATATCATAAGGGGCAAATATCTGTACCTCAGAACCAGACTAACGTAAGTCCACTTTCGTCATTTTTCGGCAGAGGGGAAAAACGATTGTCGAATACATCGTTTTCCCCCTCTACTGAAAATGACGAAAGTGGACTTACGTTAGTCTGGTTCTGAGGTACAGATATATCTTCCAAGCAAATGGAAGTAACATCATCGAGATCATTCGCCAAAATGGGAAATCCTTTGGCGACAAAAATGAGACTGCAAACATTAAATCGGTTAAGAAATATTTGTGATATTTGAAGGTATTCTTGAAAGTTTTTGATTTCTGTACACAAATTCTGCAAAATCATTTTCAACATCGGGTCTCAGCATCGTACTACTAAGATACGTCTGAGTCCAAGACACTAATGGGTAAATCCTAATTAAAACACAAAATACATGCTTCAATACTGCAATTCACAGCAACATTGTAATTCTCTTTCTATGATTTTCAAGATTTTGCTTGTATTTGAGTTTACCAAACTCGTATGACGAAACATAATAAGAATTTTTCTTCGTATCGTTCTGCCCAAGAGCGGTTTACTGCTCACGTCATCGATCAGTATAGTTTCAAAAATAACAAATATAACTAAAAAAAAGTAAAATAAATAAATAAAAAATACACAATAAAAATAAAACTAATAAAAAATATATATAAACTAAATAAGAAATGTAGATGTACATATCCTTACTACCATATAGGATACACACGCTTTTTTTTGCTTTCTTTATTTATTTTTTGGCTTGCAGAACGCCCGGAGGTTTTCTTACTTTTGGTGGTTTCGCATTTTCTTCGCAGCGAAGCGTAATGAGAGATATCTACCTTCTGCTCGATATTTTCGAAGCTGCCAACATAAGGACAGATAAAGACCAACTACAGAGCATCGGGAATATGAGGAAAAACAAACAGCTCTATATTTACTTTAAAGGAATGTCGATTAAAAATATTTTTTGTGCTACTTCAATAAAAAGAAAGAAAGAAAAAGACCTCAAATCATATTTTTCATTAAAACGTGTTTAGATACGGATGATTCACAAAACAGATGTTTATTTAAAAAAAAAAAAACTTAAAATATGACCATTAGTCATTCTTTTTGCAAAATAAAAACTATTTGCAAATAAAAGTTTCCTGTATACTTTACATGCTGTCTGCAAAGTTAAATATTAATTTTTATTGACCCTTTTATCATCGAAATGTACAGTGAAATCCATGCCAATGTCGGATATAAACTACACTAATATTTTTAACTATGTAATAGTTGCAACAAAAAATCCTTTCTGTAGCTTTGAAAATATTAAAGTTACATGAAAATCAGTAGTGTAAACAATGTTAATAATACATTTATTTTAAAGGTGAATTTATTATAATGATATACAATTAATGCAATGATTTAATGTTTAAAAATACGGTAAATGCTTCTATTTCTACACTAATCTAAAAAAATACAGGGTTTCTTCACTAGAAGACATTTTCATTACTTATTGTGAAAATGAAATATTTATTGTAAAAATAATATTTGTTAACAACCAGCAGTTAAATATTAAATAGTTATACAAACGAAATATACAAGACACACTTTAATTCTTCTGCAAAGCGTTGTTATTTCAAATTCAAAAAAGAAAAGGATAAATAATTTTATTAAACTTACTTAAACAAGTAATGACTCGTTGGGTCTTAAATATGATTCAAATATTTAAAAACTATAAGAATTATACAAGAAATAGCTACTGCGTTTATCCATACTAATTTTCGACTTTTATTTTGGTATTTTAAAGTTTTTAATTAAAAAGTGACTAATTTTGGTTTAAATAAAGAATAACAGCAAATCAAACATACTGTATTTTTAAAAACAATTTAAAAACCTGTCGTAAAAAAGTTCTTCTCTAATTTGAGACTTAAATCAAGTAAATTCAAGTAATTAAACTATTGTCAAAGTTATATTTAAAGATTATGAAAAAGAAAAGCACAAGCATGTATTTCATTATTGTAACCTTATTCTCTAAAACATTTCACTCGGAGTTCCCCCTGATATTTTTGTTCTTTTCTCGAACACCCCCCTCTTGTAATTCTAAAAGCATCTCAAAGTGATTTCCCTAATGATTTTAAATGTTTCCTTTTTTGTGTTCCATGAAAGAAAACTAAAAATGCTTTATTTTGAGCCCATATTTAAATATTTCAAAGCAAAATCACAGGCGTAATCTTTGCCATTTCCTAAATCCTGTTCCATTTCTCATTTGTTAGATGTATTTTACAAAACAACAGCTTACATTCTGTAGAAAACAAATTTTAAAATAAAAATATGGAAAGAAGGAATTATAACGACTTGTTTCCCATTCGTTTGCATTGGATAGTTTTGGGCAACAAAGTAATCTTTAACATTATCTAAGTGTCTTGGGAATATGTTTTATTATATAATGGGAATTCTGAGAGAGAGAAATGGTCTTTATTTTGAATGTTGCTGAGGAAAATTAGTTTAAAATATTATTTCTTTTAAATAATATTTCACTTTCACAATCTCATTTTTCGTAGCTTAACTTTTAGATTTATTTCATGTGAATTTCTGGAACAAGAAAAGAGGTAATTTACTCAAGGAAGGAAAAAACAAAAAAAATCTCTGAGTTTCATTTTTTTTAGAATTAAACAAACAGTATTTTTCTCTGTTTATGAAAGCTGAGCTTAATTTTTCAAAAAAAAAAAGGATATATTTTTTTAATATTTTATTCATTTTTATCGATTTTACAATCTGATGAAGAAATTTCATACATTTGTGAAAGGAAGATTTAAAAAAATATATTTCATAAAATATCAAAAAAATCTCTCGCATTTCAGAATTTTAATTATCCCTCTATCTGAAAATTTAAAAGAGAAAATAAAAGAGGAATTGAAATAAATATTGCAAAACAACGTATTTAAGTTTAAAAGAAAAGTTAAAGGACTAAAAACAGTTTCATTTTTTATTTCATTGTGATGCCTTTTTCTTATTTATAGTTAATATTATGAAAATTTAAAATTTCAATAACGATAACTTTTATCCTTTTCCAAAACAAGACTATATTTTTCAATATACCTTTACCTGGCTCATTCTTGTTTTGACAAACATTTTATTTTCTAACCAAAAAGTCTGCTAAAAAGGTAGCTTTGTGTTCGAAGCTTCTTGCAAGAATAGCTATCAGTTGAGTCACTGCATTCTGATGTATGAATTTTACTCTAAGTAATGTTTGTATAATATAATGTAGCACACACATGTATAGAGTAATAGTTACATAACTAATGGGAAGAAGCTATCGGCTTTCTTAAT